>JASCZW010009329.1:0-43284 GCA_034211315.2 Aedes japonicus | reverse complement strand
TCATAACCTTATGCAATGCGTAGTCTAGACGAATGTTTTGTACGTTTTTTTTTTGATCGTCTACTTTGAGCTTTTGTATTGTTTGACATGTGGAACACATTGCTTAGCTTGTTAAGCTTTTTAAATTTTAAACACGCAGTTCAATTCCGTTTACTTTTCATAAACAAAATTAAATACTGGAACGCTTTTTTCGAAGCTATCACTATTCCCAAAGCAAGATAATTTGTTTATTAAGGGTGTTCCGACTGGCACCTAAATTTGGTCAGACGGTAACGTGTGTGAGTAGATCAAAGTTTTTATTAATAAGTCAAACTCTTTTTTCTTTCTCAAGATCAATTAATACAGAATATGAGGAGAAATATTCAGCTGCTTTCTTTTACCGAATACGAATTGCTGGGTCTTTCATTTAACACCTCCCATAAGATCTTGTATTGCAGTCTCCTTTGTCAACGATATTCAACGCCATTTTGCCTTGAACTATTTCTCGCTTACAACAGCTTTTCGAGTCTTCTGCCAGTTCCACTGGATGGACGGGCCCAAATATTGTTCTGCCAGTTGGATTTGACGGAGCTCTGGCGTTGTTGGAGGGCTCTCGTCCTTGGACACCACTTGAACGTTGTTGGTAGCATACCACTCCATGGCCTTTTTTCCGCAATGGCAAGATGCCAAACCCGGCCAAAGGCAGGAGACACTCAGTGAAAGGCAGGAGACGGACTTTTGTAGAACTCGCTCAGATAAATTTCCCGGTTGACTGTTCCGGTCGCAATGTAAACGTTGCTCTTCAAGCCACAGGTCAGATGGCCTGCCACACCAGATATATCTTCGCGAACTTTGACAGTTCAATGTGCTTGAAAATACCTTCCACCTTCCCGGCCTGGTTGATTTTTTTAATGCACGACGAACGGAAATGTGTCAAGTTTAAGTCGCCTTGAGTTGAGTGTCGAGTACTTTGACCGCGATGCTCGAATAGTTTTCGAGCACTCGACACTGAAGAAGTAAATCAACAAGCAGTACTAACAACGGTCGGACTTATATTGTCCAAGATAGAGAGTAGGTATCAAACAAAACTGATTGAAATATTCTTGTAGCATTACGTTTCGAGATGCGAAATTCATGTGTTATACTCACATATCATTTGAGTGAAAAATGGTTGAGCGTGGATTGGAACCCACAAATGAAGAGTGGCGCAAGAAATCATCTCCCATTGGTTGCTTGAGCAACGCAGAGTAAACAACGGATTCATTCATGGTATGCATAATACCGGCTTGTGCTCGTTGAGACATTTCAGTTCGGAACAAGCGACACGACACGTGCGGTCGTGGCTTTTTGCGCTCATCGATACAAAAGTTTGTTTTTCCGGGATTTTCCCTCCCTGTCCGATTTCCCAGTGATTGCGCGTCCGGGTGGCCGTGAACTATCGCCCCAGGCTTGCTAATTTATTAGCGATAGCAAGCCAGAAGGAAAGCGCTGTAAGCGTTGTGCAAATTTCTCGGAGGAACAAGCGCATAGCCAACCTACATCCGTGACGAAATTTATTTTCAAACATGGACCACAATCACACCATAAGCCCCAATTGAATGCTTGATCCATCCGAAACAAAACATCGAGCTCGGTGACTTCCTTAACAGGAAGGCCATCGTCATCGCCATCGTCACCGAAACACATCATATTTCAGAACTCAGCGTTGTCATCCCCGGATATCGGATTGTGCGACTTGAGACCGAAGAGGAGGAGTTGGCGATCGCCCTGAATTACGATATCAACTACCATCAACTTCAGTAGCTTCAGCTGCAGTCTATCGAAGCCATATCACCATTATCGCGGCCTGCTGTTCCAAGTAAGCCAACACCGCTAACGGAACAACAACGGTCCTACGGAACGACATTCGCGAGTTTCTAACCTGAGGTAAGGAGTGCCAGTCATCGCCGGTGAACTAAATGCGAAACACGTAACCAGAGGGACCACCTGGCGAACTGAAATGAAATAATTCTGCAGGAAGACCTGAAGAGGGCCATTATACCGTCCTGGGCCCGGATACTTCACCGGTTGAGCAGAGACCTGGGGTCCATTCGACAAACGACATCTTTCCACCAACATGGGGAACAAGCATCCCCAGCCGATCGTGCACCAGGAGCTCAGCTCTGACCACTATCCGGTGGTGGCCGAAGCTGACTCCTTGGTCAACTGGCATCGGAATCACCAGACAAAACTACCATCGCGCCAGTTGGAGAGGGATCCGCTGCTAAAAGCCATCGTAATTGAGTTACAGAAATTATTACATACCAGAATGGTGGCCAGAATTTTGCTGGAAAGATCCGCTTTCTCCCAGATTGTGCAAAGCCGTTCTGGAAGTTGACCAAAATTTTCAACTAAGCCAAGGCCCATTCTACCGTTAATGCCACTAGACAAAAGTTGTTGATAACTTTGCAGAAAAGGTTGCCGAGAATTTCGTCTGCTCCCACAATCTCGACAAAACATCGTCAATCCAGCCTCAAGTAACAGCCCAGTCTAGCGATGGTCCCAATGCCTCCGACGTGTCTTCTTCCTCTGTTGGAAGTCAGCCCAAGTCATCCCCAGACCTGAAACGATCCTTCAGGTTTAAAAAGCAATAGGTCTATCAGCCTTCTCTCAGGAGTATCGACACTGTTTGGAGAGAGATCCACTCATCGGATTCTATCGTTGCCAACGAGCTGAACATCTTACAAGACGAGCAGCTCGATTCCGACGTTCATCAAATTCGGCATGCCAATCTGGGAGAGCTGCGCAAAAACACATTACCTGAAGCTTCAGCGTGTCCAAAATAAGTTCCTCAGGATGATCATGAACATCCCTCCGAGTACAAGATCATCCATGAGATCCAACATCTGGCTGGATACAAAATGCTCGATGATCGCTTTAGTGTGTCTATCAATCGACACAAAGCACGCTGTTCTGACTATCGGATCACCAGATCATCTGGAATCTGGTCTCCAACACAAGTGATTTTCAAATTGTAGCTATAGGTTTAGTTTGAGTAGGTTTTCAAATTTTGAAACTAATCACGCCCCAAGGGCATATTAATAAAAATATAAAACACACAAAACACACCAAACACATGGGACATTCTAGTGCCGGATTTTGGAGACAAGGGACAAATCATGAGTGGTAGGCACACCAGGCGGACCAGGAGCAGTACTTGTGGCAGCAGGAAGGACCAATATATCGTGTCAAACGGTATGCCATTTTTTCTAGTCTCAATTTCATTTCAGAAACACCTGTTTTTAAAAAGAAAATATCTCTTTACGTCAAGTTCATAGGCTTGCCTAATGTTAGTTCAAGAGAGTTTGTAAATTTGCTTCTCATTTCTGAAAAACGCTCGGACTTTTCTTGATATACGGTGTTCAATAAGTTCGGATACACTTTCAAAATTTCAGAAAAAATGAAAACATGTTTTTTTATTTTTTGGATTTATGTTATTGAAAGCTATGTTTACAAGGAACGTTTACAACATTTCTCTTGGAATGACCCCCTTTGTACTCCTTAACGAGCTTCAAACGTTTCTCGAACGCGTCGCAGGCGGCACGCACGGACTGCATGGGCATTTCGTCCCAGATTTTGAGAATTACCGTCTTGAAATGATCCAAAGTGCTGACCTTGTATTCGTTCAGCTTCGCCATCATATAGGACCAAACAAAAAAGTCGAGAGGATTCAAGTCCGGGGAGCTGGGAGGCCACAAAGTTTTGTCCAGAAAGTCGGTTAAATTGTCCCGACACCAGGCTTGAACCACATTTGCCGTATGGGCTGGTGCACCGTCCTGTTGGAACACGTAGTGCTCATCGCCGTAGAGGCTTCGGAGACTGGGGCAACAACCTTTTCCAAAACCTCAGTTTTGTAGTACGCCGCGTTGATTTTGACGTTTTTTTCAATAAACACCAAGGGTAGCTTACCACGTTTGCATACTGCCCCCAAACCATCACCGACGCGGCACTTTGGAACCGAGGGATGTTTATATTGGATTCAGGAATGCTGTCCCTCGATGGCGCCCACACCCGGTCATTTTGCACATCGTGCGGCTGCTGCAGCACGAACAGTTTCTCGTCCGAAAAACAAACTCCTGACCAGCGTGCCGAGAGAGGATCCTCTTAGCTCGATCCAACCGCTTTTTGCTGGTAGCCTCCGAAACGCCATGGACCTTACGTTTTTGTAAGGCCTGAAACCAAGGTCCTTGGTGAGTATGGTGTGAGCGGTTCCAATGGAAACGTTGAGATCTGCAGCCGTTTTCCGGATTGAGCGGTTCTTTTTGCGCCGAATTCGCTCCTCACGATCTTGATGACCTGTGGCGTCCTCGCTGAACGCGGCCGACCGGATCTCGCACGGTCATTGGTCGAGGACGTCTCCCGGTATCGCCTGATGGTCGTGTAGACAAAGTTCCGCTTGACCCCATGCGATTTCAGCAGCCGGAATATATCGCCGGGTCGCTCACCGTTCAAAAACGCTTAATTACGAAGTCCCGATACTCTTTCATCGCGCGTAACAACGAACAACAACTAACAGAATGTCAACACCGCGCACATTCGGTAGCGTATGAATGAAGCTAAAGCTGACACCAATACCAATGCAGAATATGTACATGGCGCATACCTACGCAATGATGAAAACTTGTATTCGAACTTATTGAACACCGTGTACATTCCATTAGATTCCGCACAACTTTCTCCGTAACATTTCGTTGTGGTGCAGACCTAATTTTCTTCAAACACTCAACAAAGCTTGCCTCTCTTGAATTTTTCTTAAGATGCCGCTTAATTATTGCCCAGTATCTCTCGATAGGACGCAGTTCAGGGCAGTTTGGGAGATTTTAGCATTTTTCGACACAATCGACTTTTTCCTTCTTGAGCATCTCCAACGTAGCAGACCCGTAGTGACCAGATGCCAGATTCGGCCAAGACAATGAAGGATCCGTATGGTTTCAGTAGATGGGTAAAAGGCGTTATTTGTATGCATTATTTTCTGTAATTTTCACCGTTGATTGTGCCCGATGTGAAATACGAAAGACTCTCCAAGCCACAGGAGCAAATGGATTGCCGCACTAAAACCTTTTTCCCAAATTTTTCGGTTCGAATCGGACACTTGTCTTCTCCTCAGCAATGAAAAGTACTGGTACAAAATTTGACGTACGTGTCGTCGTCCATCACAATTGGAGGAGAACGTCATAAAAGTTCCGTGATCGTATTTTCGAATAAGTTTCTATGTTTCCATTTTGGTTCTGATATTGTTATGCTCTTTAATATTCTGCACAGTTCTGACGCTAATGTCCACTTTATTAGCAATTCCAGGAACGGAACACGCTTTATTCGATTTCAAAAAGCGTATCGCTGCCAGATTTCGGTAAATCTTCAAGAGTACACATTTCTCTAAACTTCTTAACAATTTTCAACACTGCATTTAGTGCACTTCATGCTTTTTGCCAATCTGCGAGTTGATAAGCTGATCGGTCCCATCGTTCGAAATTTCTTACTCTTTTTCGATATTTCAGGTGCGTTGCTAAAGTAAATAATGTTTTTACAGACTAAGTAAAAATTCACAATTCTTTGTTAAGCTCAAACCCTGAACCATTATTAAACATGTGTCTACTTTCTTTAATGAAAATTCTTTAACGGCTTCATGCGCGTATAACATACACAACAAAATGAATATAGACTGTTCCAATAATTATATATACACTAATGATTAACCGTCGATTCAAAATACGTGCAGAATTCAACCAAGTCCTGTTGTTTACATACAAATTAAACTGATGTTGTCATTTTTTTCAATTTTTCGCACGGAAGTTTGGAAAACCGAGTAAAGAAATCGGATTGTGCACAAACGGTGCACCGTCAGTTGTATTTCGATCAGAAAACTAGCTAAGGAAGAGGGTGTGAGCAGTTCAAACCACATTACGGAAGTATCAACTACAGTGCCCTTTCGTAAATTCTCCGAAACGGGGTAGAAACCCCGATTCCACTGACCCAACAATTGACAGAAAGGTTACGGACTATTTCAAGCGTCATTTTTCAGCATCAGTCCATGATGTGGTGAAATAGCTAAGTACTTCGGCGACTAATGCTATGCGTGCCAAGGAGAGAATGGGCCTGCAGACTCGTCAGAAGCAGAAGCAGCCAAAACGAAGCACCAAACAGACTGAATCTGTGAAACCGAGGGCTCGAAAGCTGTACGACAAACTGCTGACCAAAATATTGGGCTGTGTCATCATGGGCGATGAAACCTACATAAAACTCGATAATAAAACTCTGCTGGGACCACACTTTAAATCTCATTGAAGGAAAAGGATATTCCACAGACACAATGAATGGCTGCATCTTCGTGAAGGAGTGTCGACAAAAAAAATGTTGCTACCCTGGATCAATCAGCATAACTAAGCCTACCCTCTTTTGGCCTGATCTAGATTCCTACCATTATTCTATACATATATGCACTAGAGTGGTAAAAGAGGAACATTGTCAGATAAATCCATCAAACTGCCCAAAGACTAGCCCTATCGAAACTTTCTGGGCTTTGATGAAAGCGATGCTGAGAAAACACATGAAACCAGCATATAGTGTTGAAAAATTGATAGATTGAAGGAGATAGCACTGTACAGAAGCTCATGAGTAATGTCAAGGGAAAAGTTAGAAAACTCGCCTACCCTATGAAAAATCAATCAAATTGCAATGAAGATGCAATGAAAACGCAGTTATTTACTCTGATTGCGAAAAAAAACAAACATCACAGTAAGGTCTTTTTTATTTGAGTAAGAAAGAGTATTCATATTTTTCGGAACAGTCTATATGACACGAGCCGTAGCTTAACTTTAACATACATCGAGAAACATGAACAAGGATTTCATGCAAAATTATGTCTTCCGAAACCGATACACACACAAGTCAACGATAAGTATGTGTGAATGAATGTTATTTTCATCTCCTTAATATTAATGTTTTAAAGTACCCTATTATGTCTCAGGGCATCCAAATTTACATGACATTTTGGTACTGTGCAGTGATTGTTTGTAACCGTGTCTCAGTTTGTTATTTCAGCATATAGTTTGACTCCCTCCTAAGAAAGTTGAATGACGTCCGGAAATAGATTTTTGCTAGATATTCAACAGAACATACCATCGATCCCACTATCCGTGTTTGTTCGCTTGTAATTATTCTGGACCAAAATACTCTTCCTTCTCGGTTGCAGGATCTAGTTCAAATTTTCTTTACCATTCGCAATGAACGATCGAGTTTTGTTTTAGATAAGGTTTACGATCTAATTCCAGTCCCAATCATTTCATATTTTAATTCTTATTTCATTATCAAACTAACAAGCAATTATTTGTCGAGAACATACCCTCATGACCAGTGTTGTTAATAGTCATTTCGAACCAATGCACAGTGGGAAAAAATGAACCCAAACTCCCATGTAAGAGAAGCCGCTGGTTTTTGGACCAAAACAAATGCATTCCTGAATCGATTGGCGCAGGTTTCGTGTTGCGTAGAGCACAGAGAGTGGCTCGTTTTGCCCCAATTCACCCTAAATTGATGGTTTTTCTCCATTCTGCTCATATAGTTGCAATCTCCGCAATTTATTTTGAGTAAAAATGCATATCGCTTACGTATATCGTATTAAGAAACTTTACAGAGATTAATTTCATGTCGTGTCTGGCCCGTTTTACCCAAATTCTTTCCTTTTATTTGATTTTTCTTGTTACCTTCCGAACAGCAGCAATCGTCACAAATTATTTTCGCTGGACAAGTACAAATCCCACCGGATATCTGCAAAGAAGTTATTTGGAGCGACTTTGCGTGTTTTTGGATCTTTTAGATAGCCCGTTTTGTCCCAATATCCCTTCAATTGATGGTTTTTCTTCATTCTGCTCATATGCAAACATTTTACACATATCACATTTTGAAACGTAACAGGGATAATTTCATGTTGTGTCTGACCCGTTTAACCCCAATTCATCCACATACACTAAAATCTTTTTAAACACGGTTTGTTTTCGGCGATAACTCCAGAACGGAACAACTTTTCGACCTCATTCGAATAACATTTTCCATTTTGAGCAAAAAATAATAATATAGTTGTTTTTAAAAAAAATCTAAATTTTGGGTGTAAACACTGAAAATTTCCGTATATTGAATTTTGGCCATTGCATGAACGTGTGAAAAAAAACCGTGTTTAAAAAGATTTTAGTGCATGCGGATGAATTGGGGTAAAACGGGTCAGACACAACATGAAATTATCCCTGTTACGTTTCAAAATGTGATATGTGTAAAATGTATGCATTTTGACTCATAATATATTGCGGAGATTGAAACTATATGAGCAGAATGGAGAAAAACCATCAATTTAGGGTGAATTGGGGCAAAACGAGCCTTTTTCTGTGCTCAACACAACACGAAACCTGCGCCAATCGATTTATTAGCCCATTTCCCTTCAGGAATGCATTTGTGTAGGTCCAAAAACCAGCGGCCTCGCTTACTTGGGAATTTGGGTTCTTTTTTTCCACTGTGCAATGCTCTAAATGTGCCAACAACTCGTTCCAGAAGCTGATTTTCACTATAACACGTATGAAAAAAATGTGGTGCTTGATTAGTTCTATAAATTTGATTCAGAATGTATTGTTCTAACTGTTAAACCTAAGACGTGAGAGCGCAATATCTCAATATTCAAATGATATTCATCAATGAATATCATTTGAATATAACAGTGAATAGAACACTTTCTATATACCAGTAAGGGCAATGCACTGTTAGACAGAGTTGTAGAGTTTGTCAAGAGCTCTAATTTTGTCATACACCATATTTATGAATTCAGCTGTTGAACAATGTTATCGGTAAATTTATAAAATTGCACGAAATGACATTTTACAGCATTGCTCATGACTACACATTTTCTAGTACATGACATCGTTGGGTGTGAACAACTCGGAAATTAAGTTTTCCTTACAGTTGTCCATTATTGCAAAGAATGTGGAGCACAAAAAGTTTGGTTTCCTGGTTGCAACGTATTGATATTTGTTTCACTCTGCACACAAAGAAAAAGATGTGATCATTCCAAATCTAAAAAGGCAAAACAAAAACAAATTAAATCAAACAAAATTGATGTCTCTTGCCATCACAACAATACTAATAACAAAGACAAGCCGAGTTAACAACATCCGACGTAGCTTTTGTGATCATTCTAAAAAGTGACAGGCCAACGATAAAAAATATGGCATCCTTGAATTTTGCACTTTTTTCACTGGGTGCAGCAAGCTCTATGCGTTGAAGGAGACGAGAAAATAAATTCAATGAAATACATCTTTCGTCGGTTTGCGTATACGTCAGTTTCAGGAGACATAATATTACACGAAATCTATGTTTACGTTCCCCGACTTTTGATAAACATGAATTACGTCTTGTGTAACTTTCATAATTTCTTAGTGTGTATGAATGAGTATGCAGAAATTGGCACAGCGTTTTAGAATTCATGACGCTAGTGTAAAGCCCATCTTAAACAAGTTCGAGGAACATTATTACACAAACATTACAACACAAAGTAGTATCACTAATTAGGAAGAACAAATCAATGTCGATACGTTGTTTGGTCAATAAAGAGCAAACATAAATATCACGAAACAATACAACCTGAAGACATAAGAGAAGCAGAAAATAGCCAAAGTGCAAAACGAAAGCAACGTTCTGCAAACAAGGGCCCGCAAATTGTACTCGCGAGTTTTGCAGCAACCAGATGCATGCATTTTGATGGACGATCTATGTGAAAGTGGACTCAAAATCCTTCCGGGTCAATAATATTAGGTGTTATTATGGCAAACAATATATTCGTGCTGTATTAAATCTACCATTTTTTCACACTACCGGAACTACAAAAGTGGAAATCAATCGATCGGATAGCCTGCAGAAAAGGTTATTGCTTTTCCCTAAGGCTTGTTCAGATTGATTTTGAGGTACGAAGAGGGTCATCAAGTTGCCATCAACATTAGCCCATCGATGGTTACTGGGCGATTATGAAGAGGGTCTTCCACAAGACTGGTAAGGCAACTGGGAATATGCAGAACTTGAATGATGAAAAACTTGTTCGGGACGTGATAGAAAAAATTCGGTCAAGAATTCGAAAAATCTTGAAGATATCATATGATATTAGTCTTCACAATGTTCTAGTTTGATTTATTGCAATATTGAATCAATCGTTAATTTATTTAAAAATCTTTTTTTTAAAAAGCTTATTTTCGATACAGTCCTTGTTCCAAAACAATCATTGGTGTTATTGATGCTATTGTTTCATTCGTTATTCGAGTCAGCATATCATTAAAACATGGCGAAGCATTTGACATGTGGGCATTTCAAACTACTTCCCATAAATTGCAAAAGGAACATACACACACCCATTTTCCATCGTCATCTCTAGTGCAATTCTATGCTTGAAGCCACTTCTCATGCTGTCCTTTCTGACTTGCCCCAGACTGGCATAGCTGAGCCTGAAGTAGAGCCTCTCAAATATGTTTTATCTTTTTCGCATCTCGTGCCAACACTTCAAAAGGGTAAACATACAATATGCTTGATCGTGTGGATGTTAATTTTCCGGTGTTTTGCAGCTGCCACTTGGGCGACGTCTTTCACGTTCATCATCAAAGTCTAGTATGCACACTCTTACAATGAGATTAAAGGGTGATACGGTCAAAATTTGGTCAAGGGAAAACGCGTGTAAATCGGTGAAATCGTTTATTTAAAAAATCAAATTAAATTTCTTTTCCAAGTTCAATTAGTATAAAATTCAGGAAAAATATTCAGTTAGGCTTCCGCTTTTCCAAATCCGAATTGCCGGGCCTTACGCTTGACCCCTGCCATCAGATTTTGTACAGCCACCTTGTCCACCTTCTTCGCCGCAGAAAGCCAGTTTGCCTTGAACTGCTGCTCGTCCTTAGCAGTTTTTTGGTCTTCTTTAGGTTCCGCTTGACAATAGCCCAGTATTTCTCAATTGGGCGGAGCTCTGGCGTGTTGGGAGGGTTCTTGTCCTTGGGAACCACCTGCACGTTGTTGGCGGCGTACCACTCCATGGCCTTTTTACCGTAATGGCAAGATGCCAAATCCGGCCAAAACAGTACGGAACAACCGTGTTTCTTCAGGAAAGGCAGCAGACGTTTATTCAAACACTCTTTCACGTAAATTTCTTGGTTGACAGTCCCGGAAGCTATGAAAATGCTGCTTTTCAAGCCACAGGTACAGATGGCTTGTAAAACCAGATATTTCTTTGCGAACTTTGTCAGTTTCGTGTGCTTGAAAATATCTGCTACCTTTCCCTTCCTTTGCCGTATAAAACTCCTGTCCCGGAAGCTGCTTGTAGTCGGCTTTGACGTAGGTTTCGTCGTCCATTACCACGCAGTCAAACTTCGTCAGCATCGTCGTGTACAGCCTCCGGGATCGCGCTTTGGCCGTCGTATTTTGTTTATCATCGGGATTTGGAGTCACTACCTTCTTGTAAGTCGATAGTCCGGCTCGTTTTTTGGCTCGATGCACGGTTGTAGACGATACACCCAGCTTATTTGCGGCATCTCGGAGAGATAGGTTAGGGTTTCGCTTGAAACTACCGGCAACTCTCTTTGTCGTCTCAGCGGCTTCCGGTTTTCGATTTCCTCCGATCCAGACTTCCTGGCTGTCGACAAACGTTCCCCAAACACTTTAATTACATTTGTAACGGTTGATTTGGCAACTTTTAGCGATTTTGCCAACTTTGCGTGCGAGTAGCTCGGATTTTCGCGATGCGCGAGCAAAATTTTGATACGCTGCTCTTCTTGCTTGGACGGCATTTTGACAACTGAAGAGTGAATTCCAAAATCAAAATAGGAGCAACATTCTACACACACACACACCTTCAAAATGAGGGGTGTTCAGGTTTTTTAAATGCAAAATTGAAAGAAATACGTCAAGTTGATATTGGCCAAATTTTGACCGTATCGCCCTTTAATGAGTGACGATATATAACGCTTAAAGAGATCCTTAACATTTCCGTGGAACATTAAAAGGATACGGGATGGGTTTCACAACGCTGGTCATCTCTTTGCTATTTTAATTATGTGAACCTCAGTTTTTACTCGAAAGGTGGATCTCAAAATAACATCAAAATGCAAGCACTACGATTCAGTTTTAGGCAAATTCATTTAATTTAATATCGGGATTTGCATCGCTTGAATCTCGAGGTAAAAAGAGTTAGACTGAGACAAAAGATAGTAAAAAATATACAATATTCCTTATGGTCTAAAGGGAGATTTTTTCCAGAAACAGATGCAAAACTTTTTGTTTTCGGAAACTTGGCATCGTTTGTCCTCCTGATATGGCACGGCAGTATGAGAAGATAGAAGTTTGAAGTCTTCTGTGCAACTATAGTGTAATGTTTTTAATGTGACTATTTGTCAAGTGGTTATCAAGATGACTTTCAAAATAGCCCTTCGCTCAATTTCAATTGCTTCTTTATGATTCTCACAGCCTGCCGTACTCTAACGGAACTATCATTACTTTCGATTCATATAATTGATTCTAGAAGAAATTGCTGTCCACTCCTAGGGTCTCATAAAGATGAGAAGATATTTCCTTCAAAAACAATATAATTAATTTCTTACGATTGGACTAATAAAAATATAATAATGCTCACAAAACTATCCTCAGATGAACTTTAAAATAACCCTCAACCAAAATATAGACATCGCTGCCGAAGCAGACACATTTCGAGGCACAAAACTATCTTCCATGTGCACTCGCTTCGACGAACTAAGCAAAAACTGATTGAAATTTCACATCCAATCGATGCAATCTGACGATGTTCCTACATGGAAAACCCGCTCCGTCGAACTTTCCCATGGATCTCGGTTGCACCGTCTATTGCAATATGATACGAAAATCTAAACAGATAGCATAGGAAAACTTGAGAATACATCGAAATGGGAACTTCCCTACGCAGACAGCACTGCCGCTGAGAATGACTCAAGCTTCAGTCAGACGCGCAGACAGTGCTATGAGTGCTATAACATTTGCCTAAATTTCAGTACCGATTTGTTTGTATTCAAGTCAGATTTCTCTCAGCCACTGAGTTAATCCCTACGACCGTGTGCCGGCATGTGAAATCTACACGCTAGACTAGCAATGCAATTTTCCTAACGATTCGTTTGCTCCATATGTTTCCTCAGTTTCCGTTTCAAGAACCCCCTGAATGTACATTGACTGTTTTTGATTTGCATCGATTTGACGGTTCGATTAACTTTGAAAATATCTAGAATACTTTTCATGACAACAATTCGTCCGACCCGCCAGTGAACTCAATTGTCAATCATCGATGCATATTCATTCAGTTCCCACGGGATGCATCCATTCGTCTGGGACAGTTTTATGGATTCCGATGGACCTGGTCCATCAATTACCACTTCTGACTGACTGACTGACTGGCCAACAAACGACGTCGACACCACCCTTCACTTCAACCCGAACCGAAACGAAAGAGACGGCTGATGGACATTGGTCGTGATAAATGGCTTTCCTGAGGCGATTTATCAAGCATGCAACGCACACACACATACAGACACAGAACAAACTGCACACCTGCCAGTCGAGGATATCTTTTCCATCGAATCAATTATTTGTGCATCGCTTCCGCGTGTTGGCACGTGGTGTCATGTGATTTTGAATTCCTATTTTTGGAATAATTTAATTACGTTGCAGTGTTCATAAAAACCAACCACACTGTCATTATATTGGTGATGTGAGACACGGCAGCTACATAAGCCAATGCGAACCAAAGCGGTACAAATAGATTTGAGCAAATTTTATAAACTGTTTTATTATTCAGAATTCATAATCCGCAAATCCACTAGACTCTTTAGATTATGTATTTATCGAAAATGCAACTCTAAATAAACTCACAATTTTCGATGGAGTTATTGCCTCATAACACAGAAAAAAAGCATTAATGGTCCAGATGTTTTGTATTTTACTATTACTGCATTAAAAATTAAATTTGAATCGATCGTTTGACTCACCAATCTATTCATTGTTTTCTACCATGAAATTGGTTTGAACTGTTTATGGCTTCAATGGCTATTCAATATCATATGCGCGGTCGAAAAAATGAAACATTAAAAAGAACGAAGAAAATGGCCGGTGTCGGTGGTGTAGTGGTCGCACCCCAGTGGGTCTGGGTTCAATCCCAGTCGACGTCGGTGGTTTTTCTGAGTTCGACGTCGGTGGTTTTCCTGGTCACGTCTTCCTTCGGAAGGGAAGTAAAACCGTTGGTCCCGGCTCATATTTATGAGTCGTTAGTTAGGGTCCAGGTGGTGGAGCCGTCTCCCTGGCGTCGGATATTTGTCACTATATGAGGAAATAGGCCGACGGAGAAAAGAACGAAGAAAATGCTCAAAAAAAAGAGATATGCTTTCTGGTGCTTATCGGTACCTATGTACCTGAAAGATCTGTTTTATCGACCGTGGTTGATCTTACTATTCTATAGTAATTTGTGAGAATGTGCGTGATTATTGAATATGAACTCGCAGCTTTCGACTCGAGCGTGTGATGCTTTTTCTTTTGTGTAGAAGCTAACAAGCAATTTGAGCTCTCCACAGAAACAACAATAACATGTGCGGATACGATAGAAGAGGAGCAGTGATTGGCCGCACGTTATTTATTTCATTCATCGTGAGTACAGTGGGTTTTTTTCAATGAAACAAAAAGACTCGTTGTTTGTTGGGATACTTTCCTTAGTGGTGTTGTCCTTGGATGACCTTGTCGAAGGATTCTCTTCTAGACCGTTGGACCGTAGTAGACGGAGCTTCCTTTCACCAGAGTTTTTCGGGACGACAATAAGGCCCTTCTTAGGTCACCTTCAATTCACAACACGAAACCATTACAGAAAACTACACTTTATTTCACAGAAAACACTACACATTATATTTGAACAATTAACTAATATCTAGACATTTATTTAAAACTATGTGTGGAGATCCAGCCTCCGATACCCGATCGCTTGCTGTGCTCGATGTTGACTGACTACGCTTGGTGATAATTTGTTTATATCCTCTGGCAGTGGTATGCGGGTAACAAAGGCTTTCCAACAGATGAGTGACCGTATCGTATTCGCCCGTCTCCGACACGGCTCTTCAATTTAAAACAGTCCGACAACGTATACTGGCTGCATCCGTATCCATCTCGGTACTCGTAGACATGCTCGCCCACCCTGAAGTGACTATGGAGCTTCTGAAAATATAGAAAAAGAAACCCTTTCGACGCACTGGATATCCATGGCAGCAATCCTCAGTTACTACACTCCTCCTGTTGGTTCGGAAAACAGCAAATTTTGTTGACTGGTCGTTTCATATTACCAGTGGCGGTCTTCACTGTAACTACCCTAGTGATGCCATCAGCTCCCGGGTGAAGTTCGATAACTCGCCCCATCTTCCATTTCATTGGTGGTTGTTGATTGTCAACAATGACGACTAAGCTACCCTTTGTTATCTCCACCGGTTGTTTCCAGTTCTTTGTTCTAGCTTGTAGTTGAGACAAATATTCGGTTCGCCATCGCCTCCAGAAATCTTGCAATTGGCGTTGCACAAGTTGCCAACGATTAAGTCGATTAAGTGTAGCCGTGCAATAATCAGGATCTGGTAATGCTTGCATGGAACCTCCTATAAGGAAATGCGCTGGAGTTAGAGGTTCCAAATCCGTCGGGTCATCGGAGATAGCAGTTAATGGTCGTGAATTTTGGCATCCTTCAACTTGGGCTAGGAGAGTATGGTAATCCTCTGCAGAAACAGGAGTGTCTCCGATTACTCGGAGTAGGTAATATTTCGCTGATCGTACCAGCCTCATAGACCACCGAAATGGGTGCACTGGCGGGTTAAAGTGCCATTGCACACCTTCCTTAGTACATTCCCTGATATCGTATCTCGATAATCACGATCCATCAGTAGTTTGAAAAGCTCATTGATTTTATTTTTAGCTCCAACGAAATGGTTCCATTATCGAAAATATTCTGAACATCTACACGCCGTGCGAAGAATCTCGTAGTGCTGCAGGAAACATTCCGTAGACAGGTCGAAACATGCTCCATATGGACAGCCTTTGTACTCATGCAGACGAAAATTGCTACATAAGATTTGATCGCTGCTCGGCGCCTCCCAGCTCGTATGTAAACAGGACCAAAATAATCCACTCCTGTTCTCGAGAATGGTCTTGCCACGGTTACCCTGGAGGCTGGAAGTTCGCCCATTTGCTGTTCAATGTGTGAAGGCTTCGCTCGAAAGCAACGTTGGCAGTTATGGATGATTTTGCGCGCAAGATTCCTTCCACCAAGAGGCCAAAAACGTTGCCTCACTGCTGCTAGAAGAAGTTGAGGCCCAGCGTGAAGTAATTTTTGATGGTAATGTTGAAGAATCAGCTCCACTAGACGATGATTTGCTGGCAGTACCATGGGATGTTTTGCCGCCGATGATTCGTCCGAATGGCTTAGTCTCCCACCCACGCGTAGGGTACCGTTTTCCGTTATCCGTGGATTGAACCATCGTACACACTAAAAAATTATGAACACTACAAGGAACGCAATTCGGAAAAATTACACAATTTGATTTGACGAAGGTTCGCTGCGGTATATTTATGTTCTTTGAGGGTATTCCAAATATCCGTTATAAATACAAGTACGAGTCAATCAAAATAACATAACATTCACATAGCCCTCATAAATTAACTCAGGTTGCTAGCCGTTGTTTTTTAAAATTACAAGACCATTCATGTAAACTGGAAGGCGTCACTCCGCTCCTGCTCGTATCATATACGGTTCAGTTATATCTCGACTGTTGGCAGTCATCGACGTGTGAACTTTCTTTTCCTCCCGCGGCAGCAAACTGAAATGGACATTTTTAAATCGGCTACTATTTGCACAATAGCAAAGCCGATGGTGATTGCCAAATTTAAATTAATTGTCTCGGGATGTAATATATTCATCACGTATCAAGGCAGGAATTATGATCTTTTATCTTCTAATATTGTTTCCGCAGGGCAAAAGGGGAAAATTGATTTTGATTACAATAGAGATACCATATACATGTAACAATTGTAACATGAACTCCTGATTATGAAGCTGGGGTGAAAATATACAGTCATAGAAATTCCATTTTCTGTCAAGTCATTAGTTTCAAGTATAATTTTAAAGCCATCGAACCTTTACATCGTCTTGAACTATTATACTAACTTGAAATATGTTGTAGAAGATTACAGTCCAAATTTAATTTGATTGATGTAATTTTCCATGCAACAGATTATTATATCATTAAGGCCGCTCCAATTATGTGCATTCTTCTACTCACAAATTTACACGCTTTTTTCTAAGTGTGTAGCGGTGAGCTCAAGTTCCGTACTTCAGTGCCGCAATCTCCAGTGGAAAATATTCATGCTGTACTTGACGAGTAATTAGTTCTTCTGCTTCTTGCAATTCACGAGTAGTAATGAATCCCCTCCTTTCTTCTCCGTTTCGTTTTAGCATTTCAATTAATCGAAGCCAGTATGCAGTACAACGAATTAGCTTATTATAATCGGAGAATTTAGAGAGATAGCCGGAAATAAATGTACAAATCTTCTCTGCAGTAAAGGCAACAACTGCCTTCCGAATCTCTTGTGGAGGTTGTTGTGGAATAGGGTGCGATAACCATTTATTTTTAGGTTCCTTCAGCCAGTGTGGTCCGTTCCACCAAAGATCATTTTTGCAAATTTCGCTTGGAAGAATACCACGAGATATTAAATCTGCAGGATTTGTGATCCCTGATACATGACTTCAGTTGTGATTTTCCGTTAAGGACTGGATTTTTGCAACTCGATTCGCCACAAACGTAGTCCACGTTCCGGGTGGCGATTTGATCCATTGCAAAACGCAAGTTGAATCCGTCCAAAAGTACACCTGGACGTCAGTTTTAAAGGCATTCGATACCTTCTCCCAGAGCTGAGCTGACAACAGTGCTCCACACATTTCCAAGCGCGGTAGGGATTGCACCTGGAGTGGTGCCACCTTAGATTTAGACGTTAGCAGATGTACCATTACTGTTCCATCCGGTTGCACACTTCGTACATAGACTGTTGCACCGTAAGCTACAATCGATGCGTCCGAGAAACAATGAATTTCTACAGACTTTGCTTCAGGAACGACGACACATCGAGGAATCCTCAATTCGTTGAGTGATGGAAGCTGTTTTTGGTACTCGCGCCACTCCTCACCCACCGTCACAGGTACTCGGTCGTCCCAACTCAGTTTCTGCTTCCGTTCATCTTCCAGCTTCCAAAGTCGCTGCATAAAGATTTTCGCCTTCGTAATTGTTGCGCCCAATAATCCTAACGGGTCAAACAATCGAGCGATGATACTTAGTATACTTCGTTTGGTAAAATGTTGACCATCAACTAGTGGTGGAATGGAGAACTGAATTTTGAAGCAATCTGGTTTGGGAAGCCAGGTTAGCCCTAAGGTTTTAACTTCTGCATCTCGGTCCCAATTAATCCCATCTGCATTTGGTAGTGCTAAATCCTCCTTCGGGATGTCCTTCAACACCTCTACCGCATTTGATGCCCATTTCCGCAATCGAAATCCACCGCTAATCAACATGGCATCGATCTGCTGCCGCAGCTCGATAGCTGACTCAACATCATCTGCACCGGTGATCACATCATCCATGTACACGTTATCTTCTATGGTTTGTACAGCAAGTGGAAAATTGTCTCGCTCATCATCAGACAGCTGTTTTAGCGTGCGAGTTGCTAGGAATGGTGCTGATTTTTGTGCCATATGTCACCGTTATCAACTCGTACGTTAGAATTTCGTTGTTTGGCCCAAACCAAAGGATGCATTGCAATGGTGAATCGAGTAGGCTGACCCAAATTTGCCGGAACATCTTCTCCACATCTGCGACGACCATAACCTGGTGGAATCTGCATCGAAGGATGATTGACCTGAGCTCCTGCTGCACTATTGGTCCCGCAAACAGTGCATCATTTAAAGAGAAGCCAGTTGACGTCTTGCAGGATGCATCAAACACAACTCTCACCTTGGTTGTGGTGCTCGACTCCTTAATTACGGGATGATGGGGTAAGAAGACTCGTTTGATTCCCGCATCGTTAGTATCGTCCACTACTTTCATGTGGCCAAGTTTAATATATTCCTCCATGAAATCGTAGTATTGCCTTCGCAGATCTGGATCCCTCGACAATCTTCTTTCTACGCCTTGCAGACGTTTTGTGGCTATGTCCTTAGACTCTCCCAGCTGTTCCAAAATTTGTTCGTTTTTTAGAAGAGTTACCGTGTATCGACCATCTTCTTCTCTTTTTACTTTTCGTCCAAACTGCTCTTCGCACCGCATTTCCTCTGGAGAATAATTGTTTGTAGCTCCCACTTCCTCGCAGGACCAAAACCGAGACAATAGTTCTTCCAAATTATCGGATATTGCAATACGAGACTTGCTTCCGCGATCTGTTGATTTCACCGACATCACCATAAAAACCGATTCAGTGAGTGTAGGTAGTCCATCTCCTAATGATAACTCCCTTCCAGACTGGAAGAAATTGAAATAGGCCTGGATTCCCAACACCAAATCCACCTTTCTAGAGCGAAAGAACTCCGGATCCGCAAGCTCGATTCCTTTCGGTATTTCCCATTTGTTGGTCTGCACTGTGGTGGTAGGCAAGCAAGCAGTGACTCTTGGTAGTACTAGAAAATCCATGCAACGCGAATATGATGTTGTCCGAGACATGACGGTAGCTTGTATCCGTTGAGTGACTCTCGTATTCGTCTGTCCAACACCTTGAATAGCTATGTCAACCTTGCTGCTTGGAACCTTCAGCAACCTACTCAGATCCTTCGAAATAAAGTTGCATTCCGAACCAGAGTCAAGTAGTGCACGGGCTGGGAAGCGGGATCCTTGATTATCCTCGATGATGACTATAGCTGTAGCCAATAGCACTTGAGATGACGTAACCTTTGCCATATTTGATGACACGGATTCTGCTGAATTAGAATTCAACACTTGAGTGGTTACGTTTTGCTTAGATCCGTCGGCAGAGGCTTGAACTCCCGATGTGCCTTGATTAGAACTGACTTCGGTTGATTTGAAACACATGAGCGTGTGATGTCTGGCCTTACACTTCCGACAAGAGTATCTAGAAGAAAATACCTTAGCGATATGACCTCTTTTTAGACAGTTCCGACAGAGAGAGCGGCTGCGTAGAAAGGACTCTCTACTGGACAATGACATCCTTAAGAAGTCCGGGCAGATATGCAATCCATGGATTTCCGAACAGGATGGGCATTGCGAGCTGTTGTTGGATTGCACAGCGTTGTGGCTAACCTTCTGATAGACAGGCTTCCGTTTTTCTTGTGACGTAGAATCTCGCTTGACTTCCGATTTAGCTGGAAGTGCTTCAAGGGTGTGTATTCGCCGTCTGAGAAATTCCGTTAAATCCTTGAGTGTATCTCTTTTCTTAGACGACGTAAATTCCTCCCATACTCGCCGAGTAGTTGAATCGAGACGAGAACTGATTAGCTCCACCAAAAGTAAGTCCTTGTATTCCGCTACATCAAGTACTTGGTCCAAGTTCTGAATAGCTCTATCAAAACCTTCCACCAACCCTTGTAGATCTTCAACAGACTCTCTGACAAGAAAGGGCAGTTTTAGCAACGCCTGAACTTGTCTTTTCCTTAGGAGCTTGCTATTGTCGTAACGCTTTAGAAGTGTATCCCATGCTAGCTGATAGTTGTTCGATGTGATCTGTAGTGGATCAACAAGAGCCTTTGCCTCCCCTACCAGACAACCCTTGAGATAGTGAAATTTCTCAACTGGCGGCAAATCAGGTTTTTGATGACTCAGAGAAATGTAGATGTCTCTGAAGCTCAACCACTCATCTATGTTACCATCGAAATTCTGTAGCCTTATTTGCGGAAGCCGAACATGATCGACCAAGCCATGGAATGAGGCATCGCCTCCCCGCATAGTCTGATTCTGAGGAAGAATATCCTGCAACTCCTTCACCTTGTCCAACAGAAACGATTTTACATCGTAGAAGCGAAATTCAAAGTCCTCCTGTTCCTTATGAAAGGCTTCGTTGTCCTCAAAATCTTCATGCGATTCTATTTCCCATACAGTTTCATTGATTGATTGCCACAACTCATCGAGGCGTGCAATTCGAACGTCAATTTGACTAGCCACAGTTCCTTCCTTGTACTCACTAACGAACCGTCTTATGTTGTTGAACGATGTACGAAGTCCCCTGAGTTTTGTCGTGAGACCCTTCAATTGTTTCGATCCCTTGGTTGCTATTGTTGAGTTTCGCAGTAAACTTAACAGCGTTACGTCGGAATCGATGAGTATCGAATCGAAAATTGTTTAGCCCTTCAATGAATGTCAGCAGCGTCAGACTCCAAAATATCCAGATTGTGACAAAAGGGATGAAAGGCGGGAATGTAGTAATCAACAATGTCTGACTTCGGCTGGACATATTCTGTAAGCTCACCTAGAGAACTACAGCGCACGCCAACAGCCCAGTTCTAACACGTCTTCAGAGTAGCGATTCGTTCCGGAGCGGATTATCCAGTGCAACAGAGAGAAACACAGCAATGTAGTAACGAAAAGGTCTGCGACGGCAGGACATATACTTTAGCCTCACCTGGAGAAACTAGAGATGGTACTGGATAACTCAAATAACCGACTCAATGCTCCGTCCAATGGAGCACTTGAGCATAGGGATTGCGCTTGTAAGGAAATTTAACCAAGTTTCGTCGAAAAGGAAAATTTATTTTTGTGGTGTAGCATCAAACATAAACCAGCTACGGCTGGGCATATATCTATATATAAGTTTACCTGGACGAAAGGTTCGATGTGTGTTGCCCAAGCTCGTATGGTTCCATCAACGTCGTAGTGTAGCCCTTCGTCTCTCTCAACCGTTATCAGTAGGGGTCACTTCATCCACAGGTTTGCCACAATTATCGGATTGTGCACCAGTCGATAATCCGTGAGAATGAGAAACCGAAAGTCGAATTGTTGGTGTTAGAAGGTTACTATTGACTACGGCTGGACATATACTAGTTCAACCTACCTGACCGATGGTAGGACAACTCTAAGGTTGAACTACGTAGTACTGGAATCCTTGATCAGCAATACCGACAAAAAACCCGAGGCTGGGGATTTGTTTGGTGTCTGCCTTGATATATGTCTCGTGGTCCATGACGAGACAGCCTAGCTTGACCAGCCACTCGCGGTACAGCTTCCGCGCACGCAATTTGGCCATCGTGTTTTGCTTGTCAGTCTGGTTTGGCGCCTTCCTGACCTCATAAACACGTAGCCCAGCCCGCTTCATGGTCTGCTGGACGACCCACTTCGACGAATTGACTATTTTGACCACGTCTCGGCTGGAAAGGTTCGGGTTATTCTTAAAATACTGCTTTATCTTCCGCGTCTTCTCTGGGTATTCCGTTTACGGTTTTCAGCCGCTTCCAGCGCGCCGCTCGATGGTCTTCGTGTCCTGGAACATCTTCACAACGCGGGACACGGTGGAATGGTGGATTCCAAGCCTTTTGCCGATCCATCTGTGCGACTGACCAGGATTATCGATCACCGCGCCCAAGATTTGCTGGCGTAGCTCTTCTTGTTTCGAATGCATCTTGAAAACTATTTGACAGAATAAATTTTTGCATACATGAACTTAACACTCTAAACTAGTATTACCAAAACTTTAATTGATTTTTACCCACGCGATAAAAAGTTACAGCCAGAACAAAGTGTCGCATTTTCTCCGAGTCCAATCTTTAATTGTCGGGAGATTGTCAGAAGCTACTACGATAGCGTTGTCATGAAAAACTGGACAACCGATCTCTCCGCCACGATATCAATATCGCAGTAACTTAACAGTCGGGTAGTGGGGAGAATGTGTCAACCTCGAAGGTTAGCTTTTTCTGGTGAATATTCAAGTTTAGCCGAAACATACCAGCCAAACCACGAACAGCGCTCAAGTGGAAAACGTCCATGATGGCACAGGGTTCTTCCAGGTGGTGTGCATCATTTGTCTTCCTCTTCTTCTGCTTGGCCTGGCACACCTTCTCTAGGTGCCTCCTCTTCTTGCAGTGGTTGCAGACAGTAGCTTTGTGATTGCATTTGTTCGCGAAGTGATCACCATCCCCGCAGCGGAAGCAGAGTTTCTTCTGTCCCTCTTGCTTGCTTGATGACTAGGACTCCTGCCCGAATTACCTTGACTCGTCGACGGTAAAATCTACCTCTTCATCTTCCTGGATCCGCGCTCGACGTGCTGTACTACCGTCCTTGACCGGGAACCATGCATCTCGTCAGCTCCACGGTGAGACATTTCCAATTTCCATCCCGAATCCAATCTCCTTCGGCTTCACCAAGGTCAAATCGTGAACTTCCAGTAGTCGCGATTTTGAGAATTTCCAAAGGAGCCGGACTTCAGAAGAGTCACAATCGCATCGAATGTTTTCGTATGTGGTTCCTCGTTCTTCAACTTGTTGCAGGGGACGTAATAGGTGGCGCCCCCCATGAAGTGCAGGAGGAAATCACGCATGTCGGGTTCCGGAACCTTGTAAATCCAGAGAGACGCAACAGTGAACTTTTGCAGCAGATAGGAAACTGATGGTTTCAATTTTAAATCAATTGTATTCAAAATGATAGTAATTAATTGGTAATCAATCATGATTTGTACATTAAAACATTGGCCCGATAGATAGAGCTTATGATCGTATAATTGAATGCAAAATAACTTCAAACAACTGATACAAACAGTCAACCCTGATTAAGCCGTTAGGCCCAATACAGGGTGCGGAGAAAAATAATGCGAAAATGTTGAAACTTGTGTATTGGGTTAATTCGTGTAGCTAGTGACTAATTTCTGTCGAAAGTGTATTTGTTTATGTTTACTTTCAAGTGCTGCATCCAAACATTCTATTTGTTTTATTGCAAATTCGTCAAAATGTTCGCGAAAGAAGTGATCACCAGTTTGTTGCTCGCCCAGAAGAAGCCGAAAGAGATTGCCAAGGTGAATGGGTGCCATTTGGCAACAGTTTACCGCATAAAAAAGTCCCTGCATGATGGTCCTAAGCAGCGGACGTCCGCGCTTTGCACGCACGCCGAACGTGATCAAATCGGTCCGTGCAGAAATTGCTCGCAATATTTCGGAGAAATCCATGCGGAGAATCTTCAAAGAAGACCTGCATGCATCTTTCAGAGCCAGAGTGAAACGCCACTTGATTACGGACCGGGTCAAGGAACTACGAGTGACTCGTTTCAAGAGATTGCTTTCCTTGTTGAAGAAGAAAAAAAATGATAATCCTGTTATCCGACGAAAAGCTTTTCAGCATCGATGCTGTGGCCAACGGCTCACGGAGCGGTTCATTTCACCGCAGAAAATGGAGAACATTCCGGAAAAGTGATATTCAAATTTCAAACCAAACATCCGGCTGGTGTCATGATGTTTGGCTTGATGGTGTCCAACGGTTTGAAAATGCCGCCTGTTTTCATTGATGCTGGAGTTTGAATCGGAAGTGTATATCGGTATTTTAAAGGACCAAGTGGTTCCCTGGGTGAAGGTCAACTTCTCCGAGGACCAAAACGTTGTCCTACGGTAGGATGGAGCGCCGTGTCATACGTCCAATCAAACCCAACAATGATTGAACGATAACATGAAGTTTTGGCCGAAGGATTTGTGACCCCTTAGCATTACAGATCTTAATCCGTTGGATTATTCGATTTGGGCATATGTTGAAGCACGAGCCTGCAAAACATCACACCCTAGTGTGAAAACCCTGAAGTCAACCATACCACGCACATGGCAGTCAATGTCGGAGGACTACGTCCGAAAGGCATGCTCTGACTTCCGGCGTCGGCTCGAGGATGTTATTAATAAAAATGGAGGACACATTGAATAAATTTGTTGAAAAGGACTTTATAAAGATTACTGCACTCGAAAATGTTGATATTATTGCTTGAATTAGTTGAAAATGGGATTTGAAAGAAAAATTTTCGCATTATTTTCAGCCGCACCCTATACACATCTAATGTAAATAAACTTAACTAATTAATAAGATGTGTGTTAAGACCAATATTTTAAAATTTATTTACCAACTTTGTTTTTTTCAATGAAAATCAACAAATTTTCGTATCGTTCTGCTATCAATGACTGCAAATAGAACATGAATCAATTCGATTCGCAAAGGATGAGTCATGTTCCAAATATGCAGTAAAATATGCACAGATTTCGACTGCAAGAAAGAGGAGACCAGTCGAGAAAACATCAAACTGCTGGTGAGAGGAAGGGCATCAACATGGATAATGCATTAGAGGATGTTGACATTCGAAGTTTTCCTGTGGTCGTTCGATTTGTACACGAATGTAAGTGAAATATAGATATCTATGAATTGATTTGAAATATTGATGCTGCTATCAACGAATGGAGTGCGGAAAACGAAAGCGTTCTTTGTTGAGCTTTCAACTGAGGTGGTGCAGTTTCGTTGCCGCTAATCAGAGAAGGACAGTTTGAAGAATGTTGTTCTTTTTATAGATCATTAGATCTGTATTCATGGTCACGGATTAACGTGAAATGACAATTCGAAAAAGTTTTTTGAGAATGAACTTTATGATTCTCCATAGAACTTTGAGCATTGACCAAGAACCTGTGCGATGATGAAAGATTTATAATTTCGTTGATTGAAATGAGATCCAAATCTAACGGAGCATCCATGGACATTTTTTTCAATAGCATGCTGACTAAAATTTGATGAGGTTCTGCCAACTGTTAATTTTCTATCAGTTCCATGTTTTTTTAACACTTCTGCCACTTCTGAAAATTAAAAAAAAATGTCAACATGTTTTTGGAATGTTGAAAATGAATATTAAGTAGTGACAGTTCTCAATACAGATTGCTGTCGAAAGCAGGTATCCTTTTTGCTGTCAGTTTCATTAGGCTGTCAGGAGGTTGAAATATTTCGTTTTTATAGTTAAGTTTATGATTAGTTAACATTGAAATTATTCACACAACGTAGGGTAAAAAGTAGATGAATCACGAGAAATATATTCAGTTCTAATCGAAACGCCGATTAATAAAGTTTGAACTTAAAACGCCTAATAAAGTATAAAAAAGTTGTTTAAGTGGTGAATCTTGTGGTGCCCAGTTTCCGCCGATAGTGGTCGGCCCATTAGCGTCCGAATCGCCCATGTGTGACCCCAATCCCTGTCGGAGATCACGATCCTGCCCTATCAAGTAGTAATTAAGAAATAATCAGAGAGTTCTTGAAAGATTAAATTGGCACAGTTCTTCAAAAGCTATGAATTGTTGAAACCCGCAGAAATTTCAAATGGCAAAAATCTGAGTAAAATATCATCAGATAAGTAACAAAACTTCAAATTATTATGAAATTATGAGAGATTGTAAATCTTGTTTGCTATAGTATTGCCTAAATGTCGTTATTTACGTTAAATATCACTGGGCATTCCTCAGAAAACCATTAATTTCGCTGGAATGGGAACTATTCATCAATATGGTTCAAATACTTTAATTTAACCTTCTTCAAGCATTAAAAAATACTGACACATGGAGATTTCTGTTTATTATCGTACAGATTGGGTCGAAGGTATGAATATTGTTACGAAACAAACTTTGTCCACGCGTGAGGATATATGAAAAAAACAATTTTGAAAAATTCAGGGTTGCCAGTTTTCCTAGCCAATGGCAATTGAAGTGTTCCAATTTTTCTGAACATCACTAACTTCTAAAATTCATTACTTAAGGACGATTCAAAGAAAAACACGTTTTTATTTCTCCAAACTGTAATTTAGGATTCTCAAAAAGTTGGAAAAAATATATAATCTTCTAAAATATCCTCGAAAACATGGAATTTCAACGTAGACACAATGTTTATGCCCCATTTGAAAAGTTATGATCTCAAAAATGCATTGGTGAGTAAAAAACCTCTCCTAATCACGACGATAAACAAAACACATCGGCCTAAGCACGATTGCGAAAGTTGTACACGACGATGCTGACGAAGTTTGATTGCTTTGTACAGGACGATGTAACTTACGTCAATACAGACTTTAAACAGTTTCCTGGACAGGAATTTTATACAGCAGCTGGACGAGGAAAGGTAGCAGATATTTTCAAGCACATTAAACTGTCAAAGTTCGGGAAGAAATATCTGGTTTGGCAGGCTATCTCTACCTGTGGCTTGAAGAGCGACGTTTACATTGCGGCCGGAACCGTCAACCTGAAAATTTATCTGAGCAAGTGCCTACAAAAACGTCTACTGCCTTAACTATAGCGACACAATTGTTCCGTTCTATTTTGGCCGGATTTGGCATCTTGCCATTACGGAAAAAAGGCCATGGAGTGGTATGCTGCCAACAACGTTCAAGTGGTACCCAAGGACAAGAATCCACCCAACACGCCAGACCTCCGCCCAATCGAACAATGCTGGGCCATCGTCAAGCGGAACATTAAGAAGACTCAAAAAGCTGTTGTGAGCGAGAACAGTTCAAGGCAGACTGAAGTTCAGCGGCGAATAAAGTGTACAAGGAGCCTGTAGAAAATGTTATGGCAGGTCTTAGACGAAAAACCCGTCAATTCGCATTTGATAAAAAGGAAGCTTGGCTGAATATTTTTTCTGTATTCTGTATTAACTGAACTTGAAAAAGAAAATGAATTTGACTTATTATTAAAAACTATGATCGTCTCACACACATTACTGTTTGCTACAAACTTTGATCGGAACACCCTCTATGTCTAAGTTCGGCAATAGGCCTATCTCGTCAGATCTATCACTATTTTTTTTTATATTTTTCCAATACATATTTTTTTCGTCTTTTGGTTTTTAGGAAATCCATCCAACGCATAATACAATTTCCGATTTCACTATAATGTAATTTACGGATCTATTTAACATTGTTGTCTTAATAGAACTTAAATAACTTTAGGCAAATACTTGGTTTATTAGGTCATATTGGCAAAAACAGAAACATATTGTATTTGTATTCACCACTGGCTAACGCAACATGCTGTTTGTGTGGCGTTATTTTTTTTACTATGTACCCAAGTAATCAATAAGCATTAGCACATGCAGTAAATCAACCCTAAATGTGCATTTTAGATGCTACAAGCATTAAATTAGCATTATATGTGCATATTGAATGCTATCTGTTGTAAAGTTGAATTTCAAATGCTATTTATATGCTTGTAGCCTGTAATAAGCATTTCGAATGCAAAATAGCATTAATGAAGCATTATCATAGCACCGTATATTGATGATGATGATGATGAGATACTACCATCTATTGTAGCAAGGTAACTTTCCATAGCAGCGGAATAATCTGAAAAATTTGATCAGGATTCTACTGTTGTTTGTGATCTTCAAGCTCCTGTATGAAGGGCCAAAAACGTTTGGGCGAGCCCGTAAGCAGAAACACTTACGCGAAACCCGCGAATATAGGGAAGAGAATCTCCTTCCAAAAGCAAGTTCACACATACAGCATTAGAGTCGAGCCTTCGATTGACAGAATAAACCCAATAGATGGGGTCGAAGAGCCCGCCCTCGTTCCACGAAATGTTTACAATAGGGAGGAGGCAGTCCCATGCTCCCTATCCAAATCATTTCACTTGGGTGCCCTGACGGTCCCTACCTTTTCCCGTTATATGTATTATGTCGATATGATGATATTCAGTATATTTTGTAATGGTCATTTGATTGCTTACCTTGTGTTAGAAAATTTGTCTGAAAGTAAAATTGGTTAGGGTTTATACCGTTCTTTATTGCTCTGTGTTGTCTCGATGTTACTGCATTTGAAGAATTGAACGTTTAACAAAGTGCTTCATTTGTGAATAACAGGGCAATGATCCCCCATAGCATCTTCAAGTGATCAAAACAAGCTGTCTATTTGGTTCAGGCACTTTTGAACGTTGATGGGGCAGCCGTTTCACACATGAAATCTGCCGCGACCGACTCGACAGAACGCGCCCATACCCCTTTCTGAACCGAAGGGAGGGAATCATAGCACCGTATATTTGGCCAAAAGAGGTATTTATGTTGCATTTAAGGCGACTTAATTGCTTGATAGGCTGCCGCTGACGCTTTGGAACTGCTTATTGGTTACCTGGGTATTATTGTATTTTGACCTGAATTCGAACTCCATTTTTTGAAGACGTTTTGTTCTAACTTCTTTGTGTGTTCTCTGCGCTGGAACTAATCTGATAAAGTCAAAAGATGAAAAATGACACATCTATAGCTTAATTTAGCAAAGATAGACTGCAGCGCCATCCCAGCAGAACGATTTGGAACTAATATGAATATATCAAGAGATGATTTGTTATGCACTGAGAATCTTTGCTCAAGGGTCAATTCTCTACAATGAGTCTAGAATGTTTTACATGCAATTCCGTTAACACATCCAAACATAAACTTCCTCCCCTTGGTAGCAGATTCCCGGATGACAATGAGGCCAGAATCACTTTTTTTGCATTTTTTAGACCAAAACCTTTCAAATGGGGCATAAACATTGACTTTAAGTTAAAATTTCGAAATTCTACGAAGGAATGCAACCCGGGTCTATATTGACCCTAATGTCTTATATGTCACTTTTTGTGTACAACCAACATGAACTGATTTTAAAATAAATATGTTTATGCAAAAATGAAGAAAACCTGAAAATATTAGAAGTCAGAAAATTTCAGCCCGATTGGTTTGAAAATAAAAAAGATATGGCGTAAATTGAAGTTGCGCCATGGGTTGAAGTTGATCACGATATCTTAGGAAGGTTAAAGGAACTCCTCAAGTAACTCCCGGCTTTGTTGATGAAACTACATTCAAAACTGTTTTGTCCACCAAAACCTCCTCTATGCATCTGTAAAGCTGAAATGTGTACAAAGTGGCCCACTCTATAGACGGTTGTAAAAACAAGTTAATAAAACCTTTCTAAGACCAAACAGATTTTGAAAATGTTCTAGTGAAAGATGTTATGACCACTTGAGAACCATCATAAAACCTATTGGCCGCCATCAAAACCAGCATAGAACCAAATGGCCAAAGCTGTCAAACTTTACGGCGATATCGTGGTTGGTTTTTGTTGTTTTGCTTTGTTCGATTTTCTGCTCTTCTGATTCATTCAACAGTTAATAATGGCTAAGAAAAAAGTTCTAGTGTTGCAGGAAATTATGTTTGATAGCAAAATAGCCAAAACAAATTGAGTTTTTTTTTTATAGCGTATCATGCTCCAAATCATATGCGCATTTAATTTTAAGGTGAATATTGGCACGATAAGAGCTGAAATTTAACGCGCCCCGGAAATTATGCGAGTTTACAACAACAAAATCAATATAGAAAAAAAAAAATATTCGAAAAATTAATCGTGAAACTCCTGCAAATTGATGGAATTCAATAAAATTATCTAAACGAATACTGAAGTTGGTCTCAGATCTACAGTTTAATTGTTTTACATTTAATATTTGGTGTGTTCATTTTTCCACATTTCAATTATTTCATATATTTCAATATGGTGATTGCAATAAATCACAGTTTTGCTAAAAAAGCCAATTTATCTTCGCAATGGCTACTATAAAACTATCTGGTCATTTGGTAGCTTTCCTCAATGCCAATTAGCCGTTTAATGCATTTACTGGAGGCAAAATGGTTTAAAAATGCTTTTTCAACTGACCATAATAAGATAATATGAATGAGTCCTAAGACAGCATTTCAAAACAGCATTTTATGAGTTTATAAAGTCAAAATAAAACCTTTGATAGGAGTTAAAGGAATTTTAGAAGTCAAAGTTTTAAAATCGTTGTAAAGAAGCTGTGTAGGTTCTTACAAACCTGACTAAAATTTGAAACCTGTTGGCACCTCTTGGTACCATAATAAAACCGAATTGATTTCTAGTGGTGTACATAAAACTTTAATAAAACTTAATCAAGCTGGATGGTTTTGGCAATGTTACTTGGGTCAACTCGAAACTCCAAACCCACTACGAGGTTAATATCACTTGTCAGCGTTACTTTTAAACCGTTCGTTTGAATATTTATTTCCAGTGCCCGATAAATACAGGTATAGTTTTGGCAGTGAAATCAATTTTTATGAAAACAGAAATACGTCAAAGTATTCAATAGAATCTCATGATCAAACTCCATCGAAATAATTGTTGATATCTTTTGAAGCAAATGCTCTAATCATCAGCCTAAAATGCAACCCAAATCGATTTGTCACCCCGCTGATCAATGTTACCTCGTGTAACGGTACCTTGATTCATTTTCACTGCCAACACTGCACTTTGGTACGAATGGACAAATTTCGCGACAAAAATCGATAAATCGAAAACTATTAACTTTAGGCAGATGATGTCTTCGGAAGATTTAATTTAAAAAATTAGTTTTATCTTTTGATTTGGGTGTTCCTTTTCTGTTCATAATGAAAAATCAACTTTTTATTCTTATGATTTAGAGGATTTTTTGTTTCTACAAAATTGTAGATATTTTAATTTTATGAAACTTTGCCCAGCTAATTTAACTTCTATCTCATCTACGTATCGTTTTATAACCGTTTTTCTGACTGTCCTTAGGGTTAAATTTGAATTTGAAAACTTTGCAAAGCTGACTTTTAAGGCATGAAATGACGCACATTTTGAATATACAAGATAGTTTGCTAGTTAAAATAGAGAGAAAAAAAGTTGTAGGGGATGAAGTGTAAAAAATACACGTTTTTGATATCGTATTCCCTTATTTGCAACTATTTGCAAACACAAGGTACGTGAACTGAAAGTACAAACTTCCATCTACAAGATCTTTGCAAAGTTGTTTGTCCCATTTTGTTCCCTATAGGAAAAAAACTCGTTTTAAAAATGCATTGTTCAAACATAAATCAGCAGCACCAACAATTATCATCAAAAAACAGCGTGAGTTTTTTTTATAAAAATATTTATATTTTGATATTAATCCATCTCCATTTATTTATTAACATTTAAATCACCGTTTAGTGGGTAATCGATAAAAGAAACTGCAAGTGTTATGTCTTTTTGTCTGTGTTGACATACTCACATTTATTTACTTACATTTATTTATTTACATTAATATATTTATCTTGATATATTTACATTCAGCTATTTGCATGTGTTTATTTGCACATATTAATATGCTAATCTATATAAATAAAAATGAGGTTTCCATTGTCACGATTTAACTCGCGAGCTTTGTTAGATTCGTCTTGGACACCGGAAGGTTCTTATGATGGTTTGAAACTCCTCCCTTCTCTGGAAAGGGGGGCTCCCATACAAGTGAAGCATAAATTTCTGCATAACTCGAGAACTGATCAAGCAAAGGAACCCAAATTTAGCATGCGGAAGTTTTTGGAGGCATTCAATGTTTCTATGGTAGTCAAAGACCCCTCCCCTCTCTAGAAAGGGAGGCTCTCGTACAAATGAAACAGAAGTTTCTGCATATCTCAAGAACTAATCAAGCAAATGGAACCAAATTTGGCATGTGGGATTTTCTGGAAGAGAAAAATGTGTTTATGGTGGTTTGAGACCCCTCCCCTCTCCTAGAAGGGGTGCTGTCATACAAATGAAACTGTAATTTCTTCATAATAAAGCAAATGAAACCAAATTTGGCATGCGGGCATTTTGAAGGCAATAAATGTTTCTACGATAGTTCGAGACCCCTCCTCTCTCTCTGTTAGGTTGAGGGGCGGTGCTCCCATACAAATGAAATAAAAGCTTCTACATAACTCGAGAGCTAATCAAGTAAATGGAGCCAAATTTGGCAGGTAGAGGTTTTTGAAGGCAAGAAATGTTTCTAAGGTAAATCGAGACCCCTCCGCCCTCTGTAAGAGTGGGGCTCTCATACAAATGAAACACAAATTTGTGCATAACTCGAGAACTAATCAAGCATATGGAACCAAATTTGGCATGTGGAGGTTTTTGGAGGAGATAAATGTTTCTATGGAAGTTTGAGACTCCTCCGCCATCTGGAAGGGGGCGGGAGGGGGGTTTCCATACAAATGAAACACAAATTTCTGAATAACTCGAGAACTTATCAGGTTAATGGAACCAAATTTGGCATGTGGAGGTTTTCGAAGGCAAGAAATATTTCTTAGTTGACTCGAGCCCCTCCCTTCTCTGAAAGGAGGGCTCATATACAGATGAAACAGAAATTTATGAATAACTCGAGAACTTATTAAGTTAATGGAACCAAATTTGGCATGTGGAGGTTGTTGAAGGCAAGAAATGTTTCTATTGTGGTTTAAAACTCCTCCGCTCACTGAAAGAGGGGTCTCTTATACAAATAAAACACAAACTTCAGCATAACTCGAGAACAAATCAAGCAACTGGAACCAAATTTGGCATGTGGAGGTTTTTGGAGGGTAGATTTCTATATACATAAAAATTAATTTCTGTCTGTCTGTCTGCCTGTCAGATCCTTATAGACTCGGAAATTTCTGAACCGACCAACGTGAAAATTTTTATGAAGGGGTTTTTGAAATTTTTTATGAAGGGGTTTTACTCTCTCAGGAAGGGGGGCTCTGATACATATGAGACACAAATTTCTTCATAACTCGAGAACTAATCAAGCAAATGGAAACCAATTTGGCATGTGGGGGGTTTTGAAGGCAATGATTGTATGGTGGTTTGAGAAACCACCCCCTCTGTAAGGGAGGGCTCCCATACAAATGAAACACAAATTTCTACCATAAATGAGAATTATCCAAGATACTTAAACACAAAACGTGTATTTCTCGGATAAGAAGCATGTTTTGATAGAAGTTTGAACCCCTGCTTATTCAAGAAAAAAAAACTAATTCAGAAAAAAAACCATAAAAGTGCCAGTTACATTAAATTTTCCTTCATTTAGTTGCAAGCGTAGCAGCGCACGCACCGGGTTCAGCTAGTGTTATATAAATGTTAAAATGCATATTTAAATATGTGAATGTAAATGTATTTTGGTAAATATATTAAAGTAAATAGAAAAATGTACATATAACGATGTAAATAAATGTAACCAAACAAACCCATAGAACGGTCAATTCAAATGTTTCTTAGTTGGTAGTATTGTCACAGGTAGCACGTATAGCCGATTTTCTTACGTTTGACGTTAATACACTACTGCCATCTGTTCAGCTCTATCATCCATGACAGTGTGCCCAACAGATGGCGTTAGTTTTTTTTTTAATGGCGATGTTTTGTAGTTCAAAATGTTCAATGTGTTATGTCTGTTTGTCTGTAATTTAAATGTTTATAAATAAACGGAGATGGATTAATATAAAAATATTAAAAAAAAATTATTTAAAAACTCACGTTGTTCTTTGATGATAATGTTTGACGGTGCTGATCGAAAATTATGTATAAAAAATGCAAAATTACCAATTTTAAAACGTGTTTTTCTCCTATAGGGGACAAAAGGGGACAATCAACTTTGCATAAATCTTGTTGATGGAAGTCTGTTCTTACAGTTTACGTATTTTGTGTTTGCAAATAGTTGCAAATACGGGAATAAGATATCTTGCAAAAACGTGTATTTTTTACACTTCAACCCCTACAACTTTTTTTCTATTATAACTAGCAACTATCTTGTATATTCAAAATGTGCGTCATTTTAAACCTTAAAAGTCAGCCCTGCAAAGTTTTCAAATACGAATTGGAATAAAAAAATTACAGCAAAACAGCTGTTTTTTGAAGTCCCACCCTAAGGACAGTCAGAAAAACTGTTATAAAACGATACGTAGATGAGATAGAAGTTACATTTCTTGGGCAAAGTTTCATTAAATTAAAATATCTACAATTCTGTAGAAGCAAAAAAATGTCTAAATCATAAGAATAAAAAGTTTTTTTTTATTATGAACAGAAAAAGATTACCCAAACCAAAAGATAGATCTAATTTTAAGAATTAAATCTTCCGAAGACATCATCTGTCTAAAGTTTTCGAGTTATCGATTTTTATTGCAAAATTTGTCCATTCTTACCATAGTGCACTGGTCTATTCATCTAAAGAAAAAATCTCACCAAACAGCTGGTTTTCCCGGCAGAATGAACGATCACACCTTGCAATATTTCCACTCACTAGATTTCCAGAGCAAGAAAGGGAAAACAGGAAGAGCATAATTGAATTTCGGCAGCTGCCAATATATTCATCACTGCTAATGAAGTGAAACATCAATAAAATCAAGTTTTCAGCTCGCGCTCGTTAGCTCGGCTGGTCCATTGCGGCCAGTAGTGGTGCACGGGCGAAGTGAACGAAGGTTATTTGTCGGTTGGTTCCGGCCACTCAATTAACATGGTGCGGACGATGATGGGGATCCATCGCCAAATGGTTCGAAACGATGAGCGAGACCCATCCATCAGTGTGCGCATCATAATGTCATGTTTCGCCCCTCTCGCCGATGGGTGGTCAGGTATAATTAATACGATTCGATTAAAATTGAGATGATTGCATTTATTTATCACGAATTTTGCAACCGAAAGAGTTGGGAAACCATTGTTTCCGCGCAGCACATTAAAGACTCGCAACCTTGGAAGAAAATGGTTAAATGGACCATAAATTAGCTAACCATTCATTCACGTCTGATAGCGCCATATTACTCATCCCTCCCAAGTGACCGTCGAATCCACCATCGGAAATTATATCTCTCGTTGATTCCGAAGAAAGGACCCATCATTCGCAGCATTTCGCACTAATGGATGCTTTTAATTATCACACAATTATTGCCCTCAACCCCACCAGATGGGACTGTGCATTGATGGCTAGCCATAAGGACTATCTACCAGAGGGAACAAATAACTGTGGCAATTCCGGCTGAAATCACTTCCTGATTATAATGGGTTGATGTGTTCCTTGATTTCTCCTGTAGGAGAGATAAATGTGTGGAAGTTGCTACAGTTACTACACAGCCAATATCAAAATTAACCTTGCATTGCAAACTGAGTTCTTATCGGGTTTCTAATTGGTTTGCCTTGTTTGCTGTTCAAAACGATGATTCGACGATTCTCGGATAAAAGGCAATGTACTTTACTCGTGGTGACCACGCTGATCTCGTTTAATCAGTGCCTTTAAAGCCACCGAGCGACCATTGGCAAAAGTTAACCGGGCCTCTACGAGCTAAAATACTCGAGGTGCGAGAAGATCTACAGAGTGCAAATGAGTTCACGCGGAGATAAAATATTAAAGCTTACCACCCTCCACTGAACAACTTTTGCTGCTGCTATTCGGAACCCATCCAAAACATTAGTCTCAAACTGGCAACTGCTGAACACCAAACCGGCTGGGAGTTAACCACGACCGACCGACAGAACAACGACCGATGGCGTTTCTCAGCTCGGTCGTTTTCCGATGGCACTAGTAGGTACACTCTGGCTATTTCCACAGCAGGCACCTCATTTAGATCTGAGATACGCTTGTTCTCGAATCACTGCGACCCGAATGCCCGGTTTACATTAACGCTGATTAACTATAACTGTGGTGCCACCCCGAATGGTGCATTTCCGCCAGCTACTACCATCATGCTGATCAAATCAGCCTGAGAGCAAAAGTCACCAGCGAGAATCATGAGCTTCCCCGAGCATCGAAACAGCTGTTCCTTCCCTCGTGACTAGCGAAGGGCATCACCATCTTCAGAATAGCGCAAATTGATATTCATTATTATTTCATAATGCAATCTTTTACCATCTTGGCCCTCCGTCTGTTTTCTGAGGAATCGACTGGGGCGAGTCTTGGGTTCGTGGGAAAGAGAATGATAGCTGACCAACGTAGAACGGTTTACCGAAAGGTTGGAAGAACTGGTTTGACCTTTCTGATATCCGGTCAGGCCGATTCAAATGATAACGATGCGTTAATGGTTATAACGAACGGTTATTAATCAATGGTAGGCTGAGAAGAGAAAACTGGTATTTACGAAAATAATTAAGAGGCTTTACTGCTCTTTTGCAACGCTATTTTGCTAGATGCAGGACTGTTTAGTTGTTTAACAGCTTATATGGCAACCAAGCTGTGCCAAAAAAAACGAAAGTTTTGACAGTTCAAACTACAAAAAAAAGTTAGTCCGCAGGAACAAAGTTTATACGGAAGCACACAGGAAATACTTTGGATTAATACATTTCGTGGAGTTTTTACTAACCTACGAGGATCTCGAGGCAGCACATAAGGAAACCGAATGTTAAGAACGCTCAGTGATGTTTTCTGTGCGTTGTTTTCGATATTAAAATTCGATGAGCGGAAAGTAGACGTATGTTTTTCAACATTTCATTATGTTCATCGTCTTCAAAACCACTTGAACACTCTCCATCACTTTGAGAATTATGTTTTTGATCATTCTGATTGCCGGTCTTGTCACGAAATTGATGAATGATAAAATCATCGTGGTCCGAGACCGACTTTTCCAAAGATCTTCTCCGATACCTTTCAATTAAAATGGTCCCACAGCTCCGATTGGCTTTGCTGGTGGTTGAACGGTACGGTCTTTGTCAACTGGCAACTGTCTGATATATGCATTTTTATGCTTGATATTTTACTAGAATAACGCACTGAAAATGCTTAGTTAGAGTTGTTTACAAATCGATGTATCGATTCTGTACAAATCTCTTACTGAAAATAGGTCTTATGTTGTTTGCTTCGCATTTTCAATCAAGCATTTAATCAGCATTCTAAAAGCTGAACTCCCCATCTGTAGAACAACATTTCAACTGCTGTCATTTGTAAACGTTACAAATTGTCGACCTAAATGTCTTCTTTTGGTGGTGTCCAGCATCAAATAAGCCATATAGTGCACCAAAACCTGCTTTTGAATAGCATTTAAGATGACTATAATGCTCATATGCATTATATCACTTGTCGTTATGACGCATAAAGGGTGTATTCGATAAAAATGGTACACAGAAAATCTTCTGTAACTTTTGAATCGTATGAGTAAAAAACCTAGAAATTTGAGTAGATCTTATCCATAGTGTATTATTAACATCTGCCAAGTTTCATAGTTATACATTCAGTAGTTCCAGTCATGTCGTCGAAACAAGAAATTGTCCGTGAGAAAATTTTGTGCACTCACAATCAAAATCCAGGGGCGTCCCACCGGTGGATTGCTAAAAGGCTTGGAATTGCAAATACAACTGTGTCTCGTGTAATAAGAACCTTCAAGGAGTGTCTGAGTGTCCAAAGGAAGGAAGGGAGTGGTCGTAGAAGTGGTCCAATGGACAGTAAAATGGCCTGGAAAGTCGTACAACAATTCAAGAACCGTCCAAACATGTCAATTCGAGATGTCGCTAAAAAGTCTAAGGTGTCAGTCGGTTTTGTGCAGAAAACCATGAAGCGTGCTGGGTTACATGTTTACAAAGTGCAAAAAGCCCCAAACCGGAATGAAAAACAAAACATCACTGCAAAAACCCGCGCCCGGAAACTTTACACGAAGCTGCTCACCAAATCCGGTTGCATCGTGATGGATGACGAAACATACGTCAAGGCCGACTTCCGTCAACTTCCTGGGCAAGAATATTTCGTTGCCAAGTTGAAGTTCGATGTTCCGGAGGATGTTCGAAAGAAGAAACTATCGAAATTTGCAAAGAAGTTTCTAATCTGGCAGGCGATTTGCGGAAGTGCTCCCTTCATCACCTACGGAACAATAAACGGTGCGATTTACACGGAAGAGTACCTTAAGAAGCGTCTCTTGCCATTCATTAAGAAGCACAAAGGATCAACTCTGTTTTTGGCCTGATCTAGCATCCTGCCACTACGCTCGAAACGTATTGGAGTGGTACCGAGCCAACGGAGTCAATTTTGTGCCGAAGGATATGAACCCACCAAACTCACCGGAACTTCATCCAATTGAAAAATTCTGGGCAATTATGAAAACGGAGCTTCGCAAACATCCCAAAACTATAAAAACAGAGCTAGAATTGAAGAAAATTTGGGTAAAAACAACAAAAACACTGGGAAAATCGGTTGTACAAAATTTGATGGGTGGAGTGAAAAGGAAGGTGCAGGCATTCGGGATGGGAGACGAAATTGAATAAAACAAATGTTGCAAATCAAAACTCATTAGTAGTTCTTCATTCCCTGAAAATTTTAAGAAAATCCGATAATCAGTTTAATTTTGATGAGTATATATGTGTGTGCCATTTTTATCGAATACACCCTTTATAGTGTTTTGTAACGTGCTTTATGTAATACCTATTGACTACCTGCATAGGCGTAGCCAGAGGGGGCAGAGGGTGGTAGAGGGGGATAGAGGGGGGCAGAAGGGGGCAGAAGGGGGCAAAGGGGGCAGAAGGAGGCAAAGGGGGCAGAGGGGGGCCGTTGCCCGCCCTAACTTTTGAATCAAATTTTATAATATTAGTGTATGCTTAAATTTTTTATTATTTAGTGTTAATGTTTGATAGATTGCCCTTTTACCTCAATGTAAAAGCGCAAAGTTGCCTCGATTTTGTGACAAGATGTAGCAAAAAAGTGCAAAAAGTGCACTTCCATGAGATTTTTTTTAGATAGTAAAGACTAAAATTGTTCTAACAAATGATATTCGACGGGCGATACGAAACGACTCATACCCCAGTTTCAGAGACAAGACAGCAGTTGTTTTATCCTACTCGAAGATTTTATGCGTTGCTATGAGTATGAGTACGATAATACACATGATTGATCACCCGAGGCTGCTACTCCGTTGTTGCCAGATGAACTGTTATTACACAGCGAACCACCAGATGATGCTTGGGACTAGCATACATTCTCAATGTGAAAAACTGGTGATCTCAAAATAATGCAATAACCAGCCCGAATGCAGGATATTTCATAAGAAGGGAAACACCAACGCGATTCCACGTTAAACTTGCGGTTATATCCTAGATATAACCCACCTCTATTTTTTGAGATATTAATACCTATTTCTGATTTGATCAGATCTGATTATACAAATAGTGATATTAGAGCCAATCACAAAATGGGATAGGGGTTTACTTGCTCCAGGATATGGTGGTGCGGCGAGCATGACAAACCAATGGATCAGAATTAATTTTGATCCTCACCACCGGACCACCAGCCCGGCGAACTACGACATCTCACCAGGAAGCATTTTGGTTGTTTATTTTTCTATGCTCACTCGATTACTCACACCGCCGAATTATAGGTATCTGAAACAATACGAAACGCGCTATATAACAAAATAGTGCGTAAAAAAGCATCGACACAACCTTTCACAGCCGATGCTCGAAGCAAACTTTTTTTGCAAACGCCATGTTTTGTGATACATTGGATGGATTAATATTATTTGAGATAACTCAATACAGACGTCATCTAAATTTTGCATATTGACAGGCAATCTGTGTAGACCCACCTGAGCGCCGTAGGAGAAGAAGATGCTCAGAGGATGACCGGAGTTAGACTCGATGAGCTAATGCTCAAAGACTTTTTTTCTCGCCTTCTATGGGGACAGCACCGGTGCTTTAAGCGGAAGGCGCTCAGAGCAATATATACTGCTGAAAATCGCTGATCGCAGATAAGCTTTCACTCGTTTACTGTAAAACAGGTGATTTTGTACATGGAACAGAATGTCTCACCCGTAAATTGGGTGCAAGGCATTCTTAATAAGCATGTCATCAGGTGAAATACTATCATTACCACCTCATTTGTGCAGTGCATCGAAATTTTAATTTCTTGAAGATCAACGCAATTGCTGCTTCTTCTTCAACCGCTTCCTCGGGTGTGCAGGAATCACTGATTTTTTCAATGGCATACTGAGTCGATATAGAAAGACCACAATTGCGGAAACCCACCAGGTTTTTAATGGATAATAAATATCGGGTAATATATTATTTTCAAATATCACATGAATGCCTTACCTGCGTTTTCGTCACGCCTGTAATGTGCAGTTCTTGTTGAGCATGGGCATTAGCTGATACGACGCAGCTTTTGAGCGTTGTTGAATCAGTCAGATAATTAATGTCCGTGACAGATGGTTACCTTCTTTCATTTTACAATGTCGGTATTCTGATGCAGGTAAAAGATAATGTGGTATGTTACACAGCATAAACGGGGAATAACTTTGGTGAAGCAGTTCAAAGGGAAATATCAACAATACTGCAAAGTGAATATTTTTGCACATGAGGTACTTCAGCACGGATGCATATATATTTAATGGTTCTATCTTCAACATTAAAAAAACCAAGACATTGCATCCTTCTTTATTTTCATCTTAACGTTTGAACTGCATCTGCATGCCAGTGCAAATGACGATATGTGTATTTTGAAGAGATAAGATAATCCGCCCACGTTCAGTAGTCGATTGCGTTTGAATGCAGCGGAACTTTGTAATACACCCACCTTCTGGTCCATTGAGCTGGCTGCAAGGTGTCATATTATATCTAGGGCATGCAACCATATAACAGTGCACAAAACTAACTAAATTTGGCAGATAAGCGTTTGCTTGGAACGTCTAAATGTATTTCAGCTAAAATGACAGCAACGATTGGTGTTTCATGCCAGTAAAAGCATGAAGTAGCTTGTTTTTTCTGACTCCTAAATTGATGAATGCTACATTCTGCTAGTATAATGCAATTTATTTTGAGTAAAACAATATTGTTGATACCATTCACACTATAATATTATAGATAGTCCGTCCATAGTCTGGCCCTCTTCCTGATAGGTATCCTATCCATCATTGTTTTTTTACATGCATTGAAGAAGTACTGTTGCAATATTTTTCTTTAGTAGTGGCAGAAATTTATAGATATTCTTCCGTAGAGAGAATTATAATTTTTGAAATACAGTTTTGATCCTTTGTGATATCTACTGCATCACATCCTTCAATTCAGAGAGTCATTTGTTGAGATATAACTACAACATATTCTGAGGAAGATGTACGAGATTTTATTGATGAGATTCAGACATTGATGTTTAGGGATTATCATGTTAGGTTCGACTTGTTTACTCAACTATTTTACGTAATCACCAGACATCCAATTGAATTAGATATGACGCGCTGGAAACGCACCGACTGTTTAACAGGTCCTGAATGTTGCCATATGGTTCAGAGGTTCAAACCATTATTATGAAGATTTAATGATGTTTTAATAGATATGTTGAAGTGATGGTGATGCAAAAAAAGTTGATGCAAAAAAAGTTTTGAAGAGATTGTTATTTAATATCTTAGAACCCACGTTTAGCGACCACTGGAGAAGGGCAAAGATCGAATCAGATCACCAGAAGTCCTTTCGATTTTCACTTTTATTATTAAGATCCCTTCATTTGTTCAAGGACAACAACCAGATAGGCATCCTACTACATTTCAGTAATTGCATGCCATAATATATAAGTTTGTTTTTCCACGTAGCTTTTTCAATATTTTTACGATAGTTTTTAATTAAAGTTGTGGTTTATGAACATTACCACATCTACAAAAATATAAGATATATCCACCACATTTAATTATCAGCATAAGTAGTGAAGTATATGTCATGGATGTCTGTCTTTCATCTGTTTAATGATAACTCATAAAGTGGATAGCAGCATGTCCTGAGGTATCCATAGAACCAAGAGAAGAGGTGATGCATCCTGTTAGAGGCCATGATCAAAAAATTGAAATGTGAAGCAGTTGATATTGGAGCGGAGGGTTGTTTTCAGCAGAACTGGTCTAGTACAGCATACTCTGCCACGCTGTTACCTACCTGAGCATGATGGCAGAGGAAGGAGGCCAGCCTTTATCAGGTAGTAGTGCTGATCGTGCTTAGTGGCCAGGCAGTGCTGGGTGGGTCAGGTGCATGGGAACCAAAATCCCACACCAAGTATTTGAGCAGGAGTCTTTAAAAATAGCTTATCTTTGGTAAATAATTGCTGAATTGACAAGTTATTCTCTTAGAGGAAGTTTCACTTTTGTCACATTTTCCTCTATTTGATGCATACCAGAATTATTACTGAAAATTCAAATTAAAGGCCATATTGTCCCAAATGAAGGAACTTTAAAGCGACTTGTGAAGTGGCTCACTTTTACCTTGATTTTTCTTAAACATGAAAAATAATGCACACATGTTGCCATGGTTATTATCACGGTGTTGTAGGCTCTTAAAAATATTATCACACAGGCAATTGAATTGAAAAAGAGAAATGCTTTGTATTTTGAGCCTTCATGTAAGAGTGCAACAGGACAGACGCAGTACTGAATGACGGCCATGCTTTTGATATCACCTTGGAGCGTTTTAAGAAAGCATGAAATGTGTCACATGCAGATTTCAGATAATATGTAATTAAACGAAGTAT
>JASCZW010009328.1:0-43244 GCA_034211315.2 Aedes japonicus | reverse complement strand
GTTTCGTTTTCTGCTGAATGATATTAAATTACACTTTTTTTATGATTAGTTGCAATAGGCTTTTTGAGCACCATGTGTGGAATATGTGTAACTTGCGCGATCGTGCTTCGGCCGACGTGTTTTGTTTATCGTCGCGATTTGGAGTCATCGCTTTCAACAATTTCACCAACTTGGGTTGAGAGTAGTTTGCATTTGCGCCATGCACGTGCAAAATTTTAGATCAAAATCAAAATACAGGCATGATGGTACACGCACACATTTTCACCATGAGGGGTGTGCAAAAGTTTTTAATGCACAATGAAAGGAAATGCGTCAAGTTTAAGTCGACCAAATTTTGATCGAAACACCCTTTATTCGTCAATGACTGCTCCATAACACAACAGAAAAATTTCAATACAACACACTTACGAATTAAAAAAAAAAGAGTTAAAAGTCAGCTTGAAATTAAATTTCAATATCGTTTCAAAGATTAAATTAAAATCAGCTTTTAAATTCGGCTTAAGAACGGTATTTGTATCAATTCATAAATCAATTTATAAATAATTTTAAAAATCAGTTTGAAATCAGTTAACTTGTCAAAGAATAAGCCTTTTCTTATGGAATTCAAAAGAATTTGCACGCGTTTGCTAGTGATAGTTTGAAAAAGTGTTTCAGTTTTTAAGTATTCATATTTAAAAAACTGAACGTTTAATATTAATATTAAATTTTCTGGTTTTCAATTGCAATGTCAGTTTGTAGAGAAGTTTAAAATCAATAACAACCTCTATTGAAAAAAATCAATACAAAACCAGCTGAAAATTCTGAATTTGTTTTTTTTCAATTAAATGGTTTCTTCATCTAAAGGGTGTCCCACATCAAATTGCATCACGAAAACTACACTGAAGAAATTTATCTACACAGATAGAAAGAAACACTGAATTTTATGCGTTATCTAATGCACATAAAGGGAATGCTAGATTTGACAGAAAATAATGGGATATTTCATGTAAATTTAAGCCAGATAACGCCTGAATCAAGCCTGTTGTATGAAAGATTGCAAACAATATCGTTGTTTACGCTCGTTTGACTTGGAATTACACGAGTGGAAATTTTACGCGCTTACTAAAATTAATTATTTTTATCTGAGTAGTTGACCGATCCCTTCATACTTTTAGACAAAAAAAAATTGATAAGTTAGCTTTTGGTAAATATATTTCCATATAAAATATGATATATTGCATAAAGTGCGTTATATCTTCCCAACATCAAGGGATCTCAGTAGTGAACAGCAATTTCTGCTAGGACCAAAGATGTGCAGAAAAAGTATCGATAGGTTCGATAGCGTTTGGCAGACTACGAAATTTAATAGAAGTAGGGTAAATATGTGTCCCTTAACTCAGCCTATCGATCGATTATAATTTTTATCATACTCATAAAGTGTTTCAGCGGTAAGCGATTTTTAGCATTTTATTACACTTGCTTAGAGACGTTTAATAAGACCTTTGGTAGTTTGTATCATGAAAAACTATACTACTCATGTGATAACGTCAGAAACTTTCGAGAGATATGAATGTAATGTCGGTCTACAAGCATCAAATTGGGTCTATTCATGGATTTAACTTCGTCCCATTCGATCGATTTTTTATTAAATGCAGTCTTCGTACTGTTTTCCTCCTGACTTTATGATTTAAGGATTTGTCCCTTTTATTCAATTTACCCAACATATTTTTTTACAAAATAAACTTAACTTAACTTCTTTGAAATACTTAAACATATGATTTAATGGCATTTTGATAATGAAAATAATAAAAATTCACTCTGCACAGGTTTTGTTCCTTTGGTTTGTGTTAAGATGAGTCATTTGGAGAATATGCAATCGAAACCCATACATTTCCATTGAAAATTCTACCAATAACAACATTTTTACTAAGTTATCCAGACAACAGGCCGTAGTTGGGGACAAAGAAATAAATATGTCCCTAACATTGGGTCTACGGTTATCTGGTTAAATCATTATTGTTTTATCTGTCTTAACTGTTCGTTTATAACGTGTAAATGTTTTCTGTACATCTAAGCTGCATTAGTCGGTTTATCGGCTCAATTTAACAAAATTCAGATCATTCGAAAATCATGGAGATAATCTGTCCACCAGAGAGACGTTTCTTTTTAAGTTGTGACCAAATATTCGTAGCTCTTTGTATTGTTTTCGTACAATGTACAAATGTTCATTCTGTGTCAACAGCTAGCTTCGTGCTTTTGACAGTTGCCCGTGTGCTATTAATTACGAATGTTTCTTCATAAAAAGAACAAATCAGTTTCGTTGCAGAAAACAACGAATAGATTTCGTAATATAATATATATATAAACTAAAATTAACTTTCAGTGTACATATATAAAACAAACTTTTAAAGTCATTCCTGAAGATATGTTTTCTGTGTTTCTTGCGATTGTAGTCATCCTCTTAGAAGTGATAAGAACAAAGTTTGCCTGGTCTGGTTTTCACATCACGGTTATCTCCGTATACATTCACCTACAAATCACACAATTTTTCGTTTTTGAGGAAAACGAAAGAACTAAAGGGTGTATTCGATAAAAATGGCACACAGAAAACCTTCTGTAACTTTTGAATCGTATGAGTAAAAAACCTAGAAATTTGAGTAGATCTTATCCATAGTGTATTATTTCTGCCAAGTTTCAAAGTTATACATTCAGTAGTTCCAGTCATGTCGTCGAAACAAGAAATTGTCCGTGCGAAAATTTTGTGCACTCACAATCAAAATCCAGGGGCGCCCCACCGGTGGATTGCAAAAGGCTTGGAATTGCAAATACAACTGTGTCTCGTGTAACAAGAACCTTCAAGGAGCGTCTGAGTGTCCAAAGGAAGAAAGGGAGTGGTCGTACAAGTGGTCCAATGGACAGTAAAATGGCCAGGAAAGTCGTACAACAATTCAAGAACCGTCCAAACATGTCAATTCGAGATGGCGCTAAAAAGTCTACGGTGTCGGTCGGTTTTGTGCAGAAAACAATGAAGCGTGCTGGGTTACATGTTTACAAACTGCAAAACAAAACAAAACATCACTGCGAAAACCCGCGTCCGGAAACTTTACACGAAGCTGCTCACCAAATCCGGTTGCATCGTGATGGATGACGCAACATACGTCAAGACCGACTTCCGTCAACTTCCTGGGCAAGAATATTTCGTTGCCAAGTCGAAGTTCGATGTTCCGGAGGATGTTCGAAAGAAAAAACTATCGAAATTTGCAAAGAAGTTTCTAATCTGGCAGGCGATTTGCGGATGTGGTGAAATAAGTGCTCCCTTCATCACTTCCGGAACAATAAACGGTGCGATTTACACGGAAGAGGGCCTTGAGAAGCGTCTCTTGCCATTCATTAAGAAGCACAAAGGATCAACTCTGGTTTGGCCCGATCTAGCATCCTGCCACTACGCTCGAAACGTATTGGAGTGGTACCGAGCCAACGGAGTCAATTTTGTGCCAAAGGATATGAACCCACCAAATTCACCGGAACTTCGTCCAATTGAAATTCTGGGCAATTATGAAAACGAAACTTCGCAAACATCCCAAAACTATAAAAACAGAGCTAGAATTGAAGAAAATTTGGGTAAAAACAACAAAAACACTGGGAAAATCGGTTGTACAAAATTTGATGGGTGGAGTGAAAAGGAAGGTGCGGGCATTCGGGATTGAATAGAGCAAATGTTATTAATCAAAACTCATTAGTAGTTCTTCATTTCCTGAAAATTTCAAGAAAATCCGATAAGCAGTTTAATTTTGATGAGTATATATGTGTGTGCCATTTTTATCGAATACACCCTTTAGGTAAACATTATGCAACAACGTTTGATACTTGAAGAATTCTTTAAATGTTTTTTTTTTTGGTGCGTAGTCCTATAATAAGACGTTGAAATCTCTTAAGACTGTTAAGCTGTGTGAATTATCGCGCGATTGAAAATAATTAAATCAAAGAGATATACAACTCTTTTCTTAAATCCACATCGTTCCACGGCACTATTAGGCCATAACTGTGAATCTTTTTGAAGCCAAATTACAAAAACCTCGGATAAAAAAAGAAAGTAAAAGCTCTTAAGTTGCCCAATTTTTTGAATCTTTGCTTTAATATTTTAATGAACAACGACAACTTAAAATTTAAAAAGATTTGGAACACCTTTGCTTTTTTGTCTTGAGTCTTAGGACATCTCACACCTCGTCAACATTTAATAAGACTCGATCATTCAAAATTATTTTTTTGATCATTTATTTGAATAGGCTCAATCGAATCAACTTTACAAAGCCGAGTTTTCATATTTATATACATCATGTATTTTAAAGCTTGAGTTAGGAAGATAGAACCGATAACTCGCGGCCGTCTCGAGGTTAATAGGAATAACAATTTATTTTAAACTCTAAATTGTATAAAAACTTATGAAAATACATGTTTTGGATTTATGTTTTGGCTTGAGCATTTTTAGGTAGAAAAAAAAACACACACACAAACCAACAACAAACAAACCAATTAAGCAAACTAATAGTAAGTTTACACTACTGCTTGTATTACGTGATGTAGATTATCTTGATATCAGCAACTATACACCTAGTTTTCCCTGGAAATATTGTACATGTCATTTGATATCAAGATACTCTATATCACGTAATATAAGCTGTAATATGAACGTACTATAAGGTTAATGATATTTAAAAATACATAATAGTAGAGTATCTTGATATCAAATGACATGTACATTATTTCTAGTGAAAACTAGATGTATAGTTGCTGATATCAAGATACTCTATATCAAGTAATATAAGCTGTAGGGTGAACGTACTATAAATGAGTTTCATAAATTCCAGATCACGTGTAGTCAAACTATCTCGAACCGATACATTGGGTTATCTGCCTCGAGTTCATCATGAAGCACAGATCTGACTCCACGATGCTCTGCACTTGACCAAATAATGTGATCTGCGTCCTGGTAGCCTTGTCCACATTCACAGAGATTGCTGTCACTGAGCACAACACGGTAATGAGCTTTCAAAGAATAATCTTTGGACATGAGGCGAGAATGAAGTCTCGACTCACATCCATTTTGCTCCATAAAAGTTTGACAACTAGTGAACAAAGAGTGACCCGGTGTTGAATTTAATTTGAAATGTCGAGAAAAATTATAAATTTCACCAAAAATAAGTTAAACTTGGTTCACTCTACGAAACCCAAGTTAATCCCAGTTACACTAACTGAAATTTGTGTTACTCCACTTTTGACAGATATAAGTAAAAACCAACGCAAAATAGAGTTAACCTTGTTACCGTGTACAGTCGGATGTTGTCGAAAATCAAAGTAACCAGCAGCTCTGTAAAAGGAAATCAAAGCATACCATGGCTTGTCCGAGAGCTAATTTTTCAATTCAATGTCAAACACCTTTCGAGAAGGAAGCAAAATTTGGAGTTGAAGAAAAAGAAAATTGAAGAATTTGAAGGCTTTGTCCCTATCGGTAAGAATGATTGATCTTGAGATAAGATATGATGACAGATTTGATTTTGCTTCAGGCTTTTGAAGCAAGAAATTTCAAAATGTGTGATCCATGCAACGTACCGTGCGACTCTATCTGTGGACCAGCGATATGTCCCCCATGCGGACCTTGCGGACCATGCGGACCTTGCGGACCATGCGGACCATGCGGACCATGCGGACCATGTGATCCTTGTGGCCCTTGCGGCCCCTGCGCCCCCTGCGGCCCTTGCGGTCCCTGCGGCCCCTGCGGCCCCTGCGGCCCCTGCGGCCCCTGTGGCCCCTGCGGACCATGTGACCCTTGTGGCCCATGCAGCCCCTGCGGCCCCTGCGGACCATGCGGCCCCTGCGGCCCCTGCGGCCCCTGCCGACCAGTAAGCCTCTGTGAGTGTATAGCTCGCCAGTACAGCCCGTACGGATCCTTCTAGTAGTGCTACCCTACAGCAGCAACAAACACATCTTGAAATGAAACTCTGAAACTGCTTTGAATATAAATCTCTTCAATGATAACATTTACCTTACTCATTTTTTCCCCTCCGCTTGGCGTTCCTCCTGCTCAAAAGCAAGAAGGATTACATTTTCCCATACCCTTGCTGCCAGCTAGCGCCGGTATTTGCTTTCGACAGACGTAGTATATCTTTGAACTCCAAACTCGCATGTCGCATTTCACTTCAACCGGATTTGGCCGCACCACCAGCGCGAGAGAGCAGTCTTGTTTCGGTGTTTTTATTTCTGGAACTGTTGAAGGGTTTGTCGACGATAAACAAGATGAAGAGATTTTGACGCGGTTACCGGAAATAGCATGCGTTTCCTCGTTTGCTCCAGCTCAAAAACAAACACCCCCTTTTATCCTTGTTCCCCCCTTCGTCGTCGTCAACCGTCCGTTTCGTCCGTGGTCGTGGCTCATTAGGCATCGCAGGAGAATAAATTGCCCTCGGACGGATCGACACGAATCCATTTTTTGCAACGGCGAGACATTTTTCAATTTCTGATTTTCATCCCACCAGATCCCCGGCGAATCTCGAATGGTCTCCCGGTGGATTTTATTGGGCTCACAGTGCCATATTCGCTAAGACAACGATATTATTTATATCCGATTTTGATATTTATTGCTTCCCCGCAACTCGGCTCAATTCCGATGCTACCCAAGAGCGGTCATAAATTGTCGCGTGCCGTGTAATCGTTTATTTTTTTCCCTCTTTTAGATGGAACTCGCTACCTTCCCCCCAGAAGAAGGAGGTAAGTCGTCGAGGTATTGGTACTTATAGAGAAGAATCTCCTTCTCGCATGTGAGTCAACGGTCCAATTATGGTTCTTTTGCGATCCCCCCATCCAAAGCTTCCTACTACTACTGTTGAACGATTCGGATGAATAACGACCCCCCCCCCCCCCTCCGCTGTTCACCCCGCACGGGGATGTGTGTTTGACTCCTCTACTGGTTGCCATGTACGCAACATCTTCCGAAAAGGGGGGAATCGATGGAATGTGGCACTCGGATGGCGATGAAATATGGAGGCGACGCGGGATGATTATTGGTACTTTATGCGAGTTGGAATAATTGGATTATGGGATTGTGTCGGAATGAGGGATGGTATTGATGGCCTTTTATGTGTTTGTTTGCAAGGATGGTTTGCAAGGGGCTTTAGCACAGATTAAGGCTTTTTAAGTCAGGGGCAATTATGTTGTCAACAGTCTAACTGGAAGCGCTTATTCTAAGCGGTTCGGTGATGTCATGTCGGCAGGAGTGGGATGGCTTTCTGTGCAAACCAAATTGAATGTTTACCATTCTAGTGAAGTCCTTTCACTGTCAATTTGCAATATCTTTGCGACCTTTTAAACTGATGGTAAAATCTATAGAATACTCCACCAACTCTGACGTTTAACAACTACGAGGCAAAGTTGTCAATAAGGATCGGAAGATTCAATGGCTTAAATTTACCGGATTGATCCCCTAAATAGTTGTGTCTTGCCTGCGAATCGATATTAGTCGAAATGAGTCGCTCTCACTTGACGATTGTCCAACCGAGTTAGTCGGCTCTTCATTTGCTCGCAGGGTTGAATCACTCACGACTCGCTGTAGAATAGGCTCGAGTGTTTCCGAAGCGAAATATCTCAATAAATCCTCCATAGTCTCTTGTTAAAGTTTTATTTTGACCTTGATACAACTCAACTAAGCTAAACTAATAAGAGATATGGGCTTATGGAATCGTAAAGTATTAATATATGACATCAGATTTTGAACCTCCTAAAAAATGGCAAAAAGCAGCTGATTGTGTCCAGAGATGGCATTTCGCACTAATGTTACCCGGTGCGTGAGATTTGTACCTTCACAGAGGATACAACCCTAACTCACCGCAGATAATGCAAAGTGCTCTTTTGTTCGGTGGTAAATAGACAGAACGAAAGTGTGCGCCTGTGGTGGGATGGCTTAGAGTGAGTGAATCACTCTCTCTTTTAAACGATCGCTCTCATGTGCTCTCAACTGTCTTCACCCGCGTGCTCTCACCTGCGATCGCTGCCGCGTACACTTATGCGATGACGCACCAGTGCTCTTTCTGTGATGCACAGCTGTGGTTGATAGTGAAAACATCGTCGGAGTTGCAGAAAATGTCCGATAAAAGGAAACGGGAAGAAACATTCTTCATTCTTTCTTTATTATGTAACGTTAAAGCGAATTTGCAATCACTGTTGTGTACTGTTTTCTGATATTTACATTTTGATATTTGACATGTTTCATTACGACTAGGAGAAATCTCATATGACTTTTCTGTACCGTTTTCTCAAGGTTACGAAACATTTTTGTTGCCTCCAGCCGAAGGATTGAAACATTTTGCAACACAGATTTATGTCACTCAGACTTTTTTTGATGCTTATTACTGCATACAAATGATGTTTATTACATGGAACCAAATCATAAGAATGGATACTAACAACTTATAATCGAAAATAACCAAATTAATCAAACTAATCAAACTATCAAAAAACAGTCACAAACCATTTCTAAACTATCGGCAGAAATTTGGAGAAATTTTTCTTTTTCTGTTTTCTATCCCCGCGTTCGCTTGAACTGTACACACAAACTGTTGGTGGTGTGCGGGCCTCAAATTCCGGATCGGGTGAATTAGAGTCCCTAGAAAGAGTCACGACAAGAAGAACATGCAACACTTATTTCGATGAGTTCTCATTTTGCGTGCATGTATAATTCAGATGGGATGCTCGATAGGTAGCTTCGATTGGTAGATTTGGTTTCACTCTTTGCGTGACTCTATATATAGAGACTCTAGGGTGAATGGTTTGCAAAAAAAAATTACATTTACCACCTCTGGCAGTATGTAAGCAAAAGAGATCACGCCAGTGAGCTCACTGGGACGCATGCGTCAGGGAATTTATCTGCATTCGCTTCTGTGAATTTGAGAGCTCTTCTTCTCACTCCAGAGCGATTGAGTGTTGTGTGAATAAAAACCATTTTTTTCCACTCACAGGCGCTACCCGCATGCAAACACGGTGGTGAATGTAAACAAAAAAGAATAGCTCTCGTTGAGGTCGAAAGAGTGTGTGGAAAAATTAAAATCTCTCTTTACTTCACTGACGATATGGACATCACTTATTGTGACCCGAAGTTCCAAAATTGCGAATAATTTCCGCCACAGTCCTTCTCATGCACTATCTCGATCTTTGTGATTTTCATACGTCAGAGCTCCTAAACGATCTTAAAGCTTATCTAAAACCTTCCTGGACTTCTAAGTTAGGAAGCGGGCTCAAACCTCTCATTCAATTTCCTAATCAAATCCTGGAGCTACACTTGTTCTCCGGAAATGGTTTTTTGACAAATTGTAAAAAAAAAAGCTTTGAAAGTACTATCTAAAAATAAATCTGCAGTAATGTGTGTGAGTCGATCAAAGTTTTTATCAATAAGTCAAATTCTTTTTCTTTTTCAAGCTCAGTTAATACAGAATACAGGATAAATATTCAGCTAAGCTTCCTTGTTACCAAATGCGAATTGCCGGGTCTTTCGTTTTTTTTACAGTCTCCTTGTCCACTTTATTCGCCGCAGAACGCCAGTTTGCCTTGAACTGTTTCTCGCTCACAAAAGCTGCTTGAGTCTTCTTAAGGTTCCGCTTGACGATGGCCCAAAATTGTTCTATTGGGCGCAGTTCTGAGTTTTTGGGAGGGTTCTTGTCCTTGGGAACCACTTCAAAATGATGTTGAAGGAGATGTTCGCTCATCACCATGAGGCACCAAGAGTGAACAACAATGTTTTTGGCTAGAATTGAAAGATATGAAGAGAAAGTTTTTTTGATAGTTCCGCTAGTGTGCGGCAGGCTCGGAAACATAGCAGATGTTTTAGGAAAATTGAGCGAAAAGGGCATGTGTACAGTGGTACTCGAACCAAAGACATTTTTGCCTAACATCTCTTGGTGCCTCATGGTGATGAGCGAACATCTCCTTCAACATCATAATCGTTACTCCTCGCACGGAGAATATATAAAATAACAATTAATGTATGTACTTCAAAATGGTTGGCATCATATCACTCCATGGCCGTTTTTCCGTAATGGCAAGATGCCAAATTCGGCCAAAATAGAACGGAATAATTGTGTCGCTTCAGGAAAGGCAGTAGACGTTTTTGTAGGCACTCGCTCAGATCAATTTCCTGGTTGACGGTTCCGGTCGCAATGAAAACGTTGCTCTTCAAGCCACAGGTACAGTTGGCCTGCCACACCAGGTATTTCTTCGTGAACTTTGAAAATTCACCGAACACTTTCAATACGTTGGTAACAGTTGATTTAGCCACATTCGACAATTTCGCCAACTTGGCGTGAGAGTAGTTTGGATTTTCATCATGCACGAGTAAAATTTTGATGCTCTCTTCGAGGACATTTTGATAACTGATGTGCTTATCTCAAAATCAAAATAAAGGCATGATGCGATGATGCACCTCTTTAAAATGAGGTGTGTGCAATTTTTTTAAATGCACGATGAAAGAAAATACGTCACGTTTAAGTCGACCAAATTTTGATCGAAGCACCCTTTAGATTCGATGGTTTTTTTACAGATATTATTTAAGTCAGACAGACTTGAATATTTTAAAAGTGAATTGTTTTTAACAAAAAATTATGAACTATTTTTTTATGTACAATTAATTTTCAAGTGTTGTGTTCTATATGGTTGAATTTATAATGACCATTTTCAAATTTCGTTAATTGTTGCAATAATTTTCAATTCATAATTTATTTTAATTTCATTTAAAACGTAAGAAAATCGACAATACGCAATACTTTAAACCAAAAAACAATTGAATTGAACGTTTAATGCGTATTCGATGAAGAAGCTGCAAGTATTATGTATTTTTATCAGTGCTAACATATTTTAAATTTGTTCTTTTTTATTTAGTTATTTAAAAATGCGTTGGGTCTAAGTTCTTCTAAAGCGAAACTTTTTCCCACAGAGAAAATTCACTGATTTACCAAACACTAGCTGAATTCTATTTGCTAGAGGTGATCTTAATGTTCCCCATCAGTTTCATAACCCTCCAGGGTTGTAATCAGTTCTAACCTATGATATCCGTATTTATTGCCAGTGCTTACCTTAACCCGATACAGGTTATAAATTAAACATGCACAATGACGTTCAACGAGCATCAAGCCGAGTTTGAAACTGCATCAAAAACAAAGACGATAAAACCTTTGAAAATATTACCAACATGTGGCTCATCAAAACAAAATCTAGAGAACAAAAAAGCTTTCGGCCTTTGGGTGTTTTGGCCGAGAACGATTCACAAATATCTTTGTAGTCGAAAAACAACGCAGGATAAGGGATGACGTTTCGGTTGAAATCAGCTTGCTGCGACGCGCTGTTTGAAAAATCAAAATGTGAAGAAGCAAATGTCAGTGAGAAACTTTAACGTGAGTTACTCAAGTTACCTCAAAAGCAATAGCTCTTGATTTGGACCTGTCTTACCCGTAGGTTCGAGTTTAAGAAATTGTGCAAATTAAAATTTTGAGAAAGTTTTCGCAATATTCATCATTGTTTACTTCTTTTTATTTCATTTCAGGTATGCTTCTCGTTGAAGGTTAAAATATAGCACGCAATCATATGTAAGTACCCAATGCCGGGTTCGTATTATCGTTAATATTTACTAACAAAAAGCGATCAAATGTTCCGAATGTTTATGCGATTACTGTGGTCGGTGCTCCGGCCAGTTGTTAGTTTATACTAGTTGCCTTTGTTCTGTGAAAATTTGACAGCTCCATCAGTTTGTTTATGGCAGCTATGGCGAGAACAGTGAGACAACTTCGATCTATGGTTTGTTCGTATCACCTGCTTCAACCGAGCCTAAAAGTATCAGCCGTCGTGTATGTCGGCCGGATACGATTGCGGAAACATCTTCAAAATTTTGGCCCTTCTGGAGAAGGGAAAGTCCTTCGTGGTTCCGGCCGTCTGACCGTTCTTAGCGACCGGAGGATTCAACAATCCAAGAGATCAAGACGAACCGAACCACCACACCCTCAGACTTCGTCGGTATGAATTACACGTTACTCCTGGAATCGAACAGCGTACACTACTAGCAACATGGAGTAGGCCTCACTTTCCGAGAAGGTATACCATTCGAACGTCTGCAAATAAACATCTCGCTATACTTCGTCGCTGTACGCGTCCAGACATCGATAGAGCTTTCTGTAGTCTCCATATACATCCCACCGAGTGCGACTCAATGTCAGGCTGCATTTGAGCCAACTGCTCGACGAACTAGATGGTCCGGTTATGTTTCTGGGAAATTTCAACGCACACCATCCCGCGTGGGGCTCGTCAAAATCGAACGCGGTTGGCCAATTTATCGTCGAAATGACGTTGGATAGGCAGCTCGTCATCCTCAACAATGGATCTCCTAGTGCAGCTACTGGAAGTACTTCGGCAATCGAAGTCACATTTTGTTTCCAGAGTCTCGCTCGGTTCACGTGGCGAACTCTACTAGACACCGACAACAGCGACTATTTCGACCGGTGTCCAAATCTTGGTGACCATCAGCGAACAGTACGGTAGAAATGGCTCTACAACCGCGCAGATTGGTCATTGTATGAACGCTTCACCGCCGAAAGGACCAAGATTGGTACCATAGTTGCGCCCAGAAGCAAAAGCGGCAATTCGAAAACGACGAAAGTGCCTTCGATCCTTACGGAAACTGCCGATATCCACCCCACACCATTCTGAAGCGTTGGCATGATTCCAAGAAACCAGAGCAGTGGCCCGAAACGTAACCAAACAGGCAAAATAACAGTCACGCGATAACTTTGTGGCCACGACGACCGAATTATGGCGAACAGTAACACTCTCCGCGGCAGTCGACAACAGCGTACTATAGAACACAAGCGAGTGGACGGACTCACGGACAACCCCGAAGAAGCAGCGGTAAACTGGCAACATCTAGCTTCCCTCCATCGTTCCGGATGTCAAAGGCAGCAAAAGGACGAGAGTCCATAGGTTTTTTCGATAAAACGCTCAACAAACTCCTGTGGGCTCTCGACAAAGGGCGAAGTGCCTCGATAGGTCCCGATATGGTTGGGTAACCACTGCTTCAACGTCTTCTTTAATCCGTACAAATAACGCTTCTTGGGCTACTGAACATAATCTGGCATAATGGTGTGTTCTTCGATAGCTGGCGAAATGCTATTGTCATTCCGATTCCAAAACCGCGCTGCCTCGATACAGGAGTGGATGCCATCCGCCGTTCCATATCGCTCACTAGATGTATGGCGAAGCTGCTCGAGCGATTTATAAATAGACGAGTGAGCACGGAACTGGAGTCAAACGGATGGCTCGACAAACGTCAACTAGCGATCAACATATTTTACCGAGCTGCAAAGGCCACTACCAAATCAGGATAAACACTGTATGAAAGCTGGATCTATCGAAAGCGTATGACAAAACCTGGTGGCATGCGATATTGCGCACCCTAAAATCTTGGAAAATAGGCGGCAAGATGATCATCATGCTGTTAAGCTTTCTTTCGGAACGGATGTTCCAGGTAACCGTAGGTGGCAACACATCGACGAAATGCCTGCTGGGAAATGGAGTACCACAAGGATCAGTAGTTTCCGTAACGCTATTCGTTATTGCTATGCAGCCTGTCTTCCGGGTGAATCCAAGAGAGGTCGAAATACTTCTGTTCGCAAACGGCAGTCTTCTTGTAGTGCGGGCGAAAACCGATGAACTAAAGGGCGATACGGTCAAAATTTGGTCAATATCAACTTGACGTATTGCTTTCAATTTTGCATTTAAAAAACCTGAACACCCCTCATTTTGAAGGTGTGTGTGTGTAGAATGTTGCTCCTATTTTGATTTTGGAATTCACTCTTCAGTTGTCAAAATGCCGTCCAAGCAAGAAGAGCAGCGTATCAAAATTTTGCTCGCGCATCGCGAAAATCCGAGCTACTCGCACGCAAAGTTGGCAAAATCGCTAAAAGTTGCCAAATCAACCGTTACAAATGTAATTAAAGTGTTTTGGGGAACGTTTGTCGACAGCCAGGAAGTCTGGATCGGGGGGAAATCGAAAACCGGAAGCCGCTGAGACGACAAAGAGAGTTGCCGGTAGTTTCAAGCGAAACGCTAACCTATCTCTCCGAGATGCCGCAAATAAGCTGGGTGTATCGTCTACAACCGTGCATCGAGCCAAAAAACGAGCCGGACTATCGACTTACAAGAAGGTAGTGACTCCAAATCGCGATGATAAACAAAATACGACGGCCGAAGCGCGATCCCGGAGGCTGTACACGACGATGCTGACGAAGTTTGACTGCGTGGTAATGGACGACGAAACCTACGTCAAAGCCGACTACAAGCAGCTTCCGGGACAGGAGTTTTATACGGCAAAAGGAAGGGGAAAGGTAGCAGATATTTTCAAGCACACGAAACTGTCAAAGTTCGCAAAGAAATATCTGGTTTGGCAAGCCATCTGTACCTGTGGCTTGAAAAGCAGCATTTTCATAGCTTCCGGGACTGTCAACCAAGAAATTTACGTGAAAGAGTGTTTGAATAAACGTCTGCTGCCTTTCCTGAAGAAACACGGTTGTTCCGTACTGTTTTGGCCGGATTTGGCATCTTGCCATTACGGTAAAAAGGCCATGGAGTGGTACGCCGCCAACAACGTGCAGGTGGTTCCCAAGGACAAGAACCCTCCCAACACGCCAGAGCTCCGCCCAATTGAGAAATACTGGGCTATTGTCAACCGGAACCTAAAGAAGACCAAAAAAACTGCTAAGGACGAGCAGCAGTTTAAGGCAAACTGGCTTTCTGCGGCGAAGAAGGTGGACAAGGTGGCTGTACAAAATCTGATGGCAGGGGTCAAGCGTAAGGCCCGGCAATTCGGATTTGGAAAAGCGGAAGCCTAACTGAATATTTTTCCTGAATTTCATACTAATTGAACTTGAAAAAGAAATTTAATTTGATTTTTTAAATAAACGATTTCACCGATTTACACGCGTTTTCCCTTGACCAAATTTTGACCGTATCACCCTTTTCTTCGCAAACTACAGGATGCCGTCAAAGCTGTCGATAAATGGGCGAAAAACGTAGGATTCAGCATATCAGCTATGAAGTCACACACCTTCTATTGCAAGATCAGCCAACTACCTGGGTGTAACCCTTGATCGGACACTATCGTTAAAACCTCATTGCCAAATGACAAAGAAAGCCTGTGAATCCCGTCTACGGATAATGCGTATGATCGGTGCCAAACTGCCGCGTGTCAATCCAAGTGGGCTCGGCATTAGTGACCGCACAATAGAAGTACGGGATCGGACTAGTCAGCCGAGTAGGGCCGGTTGCCCTGCAACACCTTGCCCCGGCGTACAGCAAAATGATTCGATTCGCATCCGGAGCTTTCGTAACCAGTTCTATAAACTCCGTTACGGCTGAAACGGGTAGTTTACCATTTGATTTGCTGGCGGCACAGTCCGTCGCGTGGATTGCCATCCGAATACATGCGAAGGTGTTGGATGCACGATTCGTAATTCTCCATTGCAGAAAATACGTTGATCAACGGCAGGAGCACAGAATTAGTGCGACAAGCCTTAGAGATGCCCTAGATAGCTCGGAAGAATATGCCAGCAATCTACTGAACTTCTTACGGCTATCTGACTTATATATAAAAATTTTAAAGACGCAGGACAAATACGGAACAAAGAACCAACTTAAAATAAGGTGTGGCCCATTTAGTGATGACTCAAACATTTTTCATTCTTACAGCGACCCTAGTGGTCGGATTTGTAAACCATGACATCTTTTGTGATCCCCATAACAATAACAACATCAGAAGATTTTTTTCAGAGAAATGCAAAATGGAAAAAGAAAGAAGAAAACCAATTGTGCGCAATCATTTGAAAAACCCTTCGTGGTCTGGGCCAAAACTAACTGAAGTGTTGGGTTTTCCCCGAAATACCGTGTGGCGTGTTTTGAAAAAGTACACAGCAGCTTTGCCGACGGATCGCAATCCTCAAAGTAAGCGTCAGGCGGGAACTGTCAACCGACAGCTGCGGAGCAAAGTAATCAAGAACATTGTGGCAAACTCCAACATCTCAGATCGCGATTTGGCCGCTAGTGAAGATTTCAAGTCATACCGTGCCTGTAGACAACTAAATAGGGATCAAATGCAGAACAATGTGGCCAGAATCCGTGCCAGAAAACTGTGAGATCAGGTATTGACAAAATTCAAAGACTGGCTCCTCATGGATGAAACCTATGTAAATGCCGATTTCAAACTGCTACAGGGGACATAAAATTTACTTGGCTACGGCTCGGGGAGATGTTCCTGCCAAATTCAAGTTTGTGTTTGCAGATAAATTTGCACGTAAATACATGATTGGGCAAGGCATCTGTAGCTGCAGTAGGAAGATCAAGTTTTTCATCACTTATAAGACATTTAATTCAGAGCTGTACAGAACGGAATGTCTCCAATAGCAAATATTGCCGTTCATCAGATCCTAAAATGAACCTGTTATACTTTGGTCAGATTTTGTAAGCTGTCATAACAGTTAAACAGTGTTATGAAACCAACGGGATTCAGTTTATACCGAGAGAACTCAACCCACCAAACTGTCCCCAGCTCAGACAGATAGACAGATTTTGGGCTAATATGAAGTGGAAGCTGAAGGTGAATAGCAATGTCGTCAAAAGTATCAATGAATTGAGAACCAAGGGGAATAAGATTTCCAAAAATGTGCACCGGTTGATGAAACGAATAATTGTGAATCAAAGAAAGAAGGTTGAAAAATGTAGTTTAGCTTAGCTTGACTGCCTGCACGTATCAATGGATGTTACTCCGGAATTGATTAGAATCAGTGAAATTGCACAATAAATCAACTGAATTGATGGGAGTACCGACTCAATTTCATTAATAATCAATAAGGACGCCGGCCACGTCCTTGCAATCAGGTGGGAATGAGGAAGGAAAATTAGTATGACCTTTGCTGTTTAGGGACCGTGTTTACCTCTGCATCCCCACGAAGGTCACAGGAAGAAGGTTTCTTTATGTCAGTAGGGTAGAGCTGGATGGAACAGGATTCACCTTGATAAGTGATGTGATCATGTATATGTTATTCATAATAAGATGAGATTACACTTTTATGTAGGTTAAACAGTTATACAGGGACAATATGGCTTACAATTACTTGTTTCACTCCACGTTTTTGAGAGCACTTACCAGTTCCCAATTGTTCTTTGCGAAGTCCGACTGGTTAGCGTTCTGCTTCATCCAAGGTATCCGGGTTATCTAAATGATGCCCATCCAGTCCCGCTATACTAGCCCCATATAGCATTGCTCGCGGTCACGAGCTTCTCCACCACTGAACCATGATCGATTTTTACATCTTTAACACCTACACAGATAAAAAGAAACACTAAATTTTCTGCGTTATTTATTGCAAACAAAGGGAATGCTAGATTTTGCAGAAAATACTGGGATATTTCATTTAAATTTAAGGCAGATAACGCCTAAATCTAGCCAGTTGTATGAGAGATTGCAAACAATATCGTTCTTTACGCTCCTTTGGCATGGAATTACACGAGGGGAAATTTTACGCGCTTGTTAAAATTAATTATTTTTTTCTGTGTACATGCCTGACCCCTCTTTTAGCAAAAATCTGAATTTTCGTTTGCCTGTCATTCTGCGAAATCTTAACCATATTGTATGCAATTTTTTGCAAACGATCACAAATTTGTTTTTGATACAGTATCGGACATTCCGGAATTTTACGTAGTTTAAGATATATTCAGGGGAACCCTGGGGTAAGTACCATTCTCGAAACACTTACCAGGATCAAACCGGTACCAAAACATGGATTGCGACACCTCAAACTTCATGATTTTGCAAAACCAGACCTTTGGCGATCTTTCTGGAAATATTCGGCCAATGTGGCCACTCCTGGAAGCCCTCCGAGAACTGGGTTCCACCGGGAAAGTGGCCAGATTATGAACGGTACGAAAACATGGCTTGCGATACATAAAACTTCGTGATTTAGCAAAATAAGACCATGTGTGGTCATTCTGGAAATATTTGGCCATTGGCCTCTGTACTTTTTCAATACAAGCCACACGGTAAAACTAGTATCACGTCAACATATCTACCCTATCCTTATTTGACCTGCATGGCTGCGACCGGCGCTGGTATTGCTTTTTTTTTTTTCAATTCGAGATCGCCAGTTTTTACACATTGAGGAGACTGTTAGTCCCAAACATCATCTGTTGGTTCTCTATGTAATTACAGCCGATCTATCAATAACAGAGTAGCAACCGCAAGCAGTTAATCATGCTCATGCTCACAAGCCACACGGTATTTCGAGGAAAACGCTACACTTTAGCAAGTTTTGGCCCAGACCACGAAGGGTTTTACAAATGATTGCGCACAATTATTTTTCTTCTTTCTTCTTCTCTGAAACAAGTGCGAACTGTACCGTGAAATAAATTTCTGATGTTGTTATTGTTATACGGAACACATAAGATGTCATAGTTTATAAATCCGAACACTAGGATCGCTGTAAGAATAAAAAATGTTTGTTCCAATACTAAAGGGGTCACACCTTAGGTGAGTTTCCCTAAATATGAAACAAACCGAATTCGGGACATGTCGGCCGAATAGAACACACGAGTGGTCCGGTCGTCCGATGACCATAATTCTCGAACATGTGTTTTCGAATCATGGTTTTTTTCCAGCAAATCAAAACATCTATGCAGGCAAGAAGCACATTTCTGGCAATGATTCCAGGATCATGAATTCCTTCCGCATTGTTGAATTGACCAATCACATGTAAAATAGAATCATCTAAGAGCGTGATGAACGCATCAAGTGGAGATTTGATTGTACTCAAATCCACATTAAATTTTCGTGCACCATTAGTGAGATTCGATTTCACTACATTCGGACGATTAGTACTCCATCGATACTGCCACACTACGACACGTATGTTTCTTCGTCGTTATCCTCTTCTTCAGAACTAAAAGGATCTTCTTCTACCCACTCATCATCAACATCATTTTCGACACCGACCGAGTTTGAGTCGATGATACTTGAAGCATCCGAATCAGAATCACTCATATCATCACTACGAATTTTTAATTATTGAAAAAACAGAACTTTGCCAATAACCAAACTATTGACGTCACAAAAGAACAACTGATTCAGAACAACTAAGATTTAAATAATATCGCTACACAGCTTAGAAACAAAACCGTTAGAAGCTAGTAACTATGTTGATCCAGAATAACGGTACAAAGCCTAAATAAATTATGAATAAATATACTTGGGTTTGTGTGTGTGCGTGTGTAACGTTTAGACATACATTTTGAAATCTTTGGTTAGCGCGTTGGAGTCGGCCGCTCATTTTCTTTGGAGAATCAGCACCCCCGGGGCAGAAGACCTTTTTGACCATGAAATACATTTTGAACAACTTTTTGTTTGATCTATCAAGCAACATACATTATGTTTTAGTTATTTTGAAAATCCTGCATTTGTTCAAAATTTCTCATATCTTACAAAATGCCGTCTTACAAATGGCTGTTCCAAGTTCAAAACTTATTGCAAAGCTTTTCTAAATGTAATCGCCTTCCCCAACGGAATGAGATTTGTAGGATGTTCAGGTCATGATGATACCATAGACTAACTCTAAGACCAGTAGGCTCGAACAAATACGATTTTTTTCTTGGCTCAGTCAGTACTAACACATTGCTCCAAAGCTCGGTCACAAGCTTAATAATGCGCCCCTAATAATGAACTCATACGAACATACTCTCAAATATTCTGTCAAAAGAACACAGCAAATCAAAACAAAGGCGCAAATATGTATAGCAAGGTGCTAGTTTCAATATGTACTTCAGATCAAGGGGTTCTACAACAGTGAACCAATTTCAAATCGCTAGTTGCATATTGATTGTTGATGATACCGTCCGAATCTGGCCACTTTCTCGTGAAAGCGAGTTCCCGGAACGCTGGCAGGAGTGGCCACTATGGCAGAGTATTTTCAGAATAACCACCAATGGTCTTGTTTGATGTGTCGCAAATCATGTTTCGGTGCCCGATACCAATAAGGCCACTTTATAGGAAGAATCCGATTCCAGGAACGCTACCGCGTGTGGCCCTAACGGCCGTGTACATATAAAATAACCACCACTGGTCTGCAAAATCATGAAGTTTGAGGTGTCGCAAGCCATGTTTTTGTACCGTTCATAATCTAGCCATTTTCCCGGTGGAACCCAGTTCTCGGAGGGCTTCCAGGAGTGGCCACAATGGCCGAATATTTCCAGAATGACCACACATGGTCTTGTTTTGCAAAATCATGAAGTTTGAGGTGTCACAAGCCATGTTTTGGTACCGGTTTGATCCTGGTAAGTGTTTCGAGAATGGTACTTACCTCAGGGTTCCCCTGAACATATCTGAAACTACGTAAAATTCCAGAATGTCCGACACTGTATTAAAAACAAGGACAAATTTGTGATCGTTTGCAAAAAATTGCATACAATTTGGTTAAGATTTCGCAGAATGACAGGCAAATGAAAATCCAGATTTTTGCTAAAAGAGGGGTCAGGCATGTAGGTGTTAACGTCCACAAAATTTTGCGCTCTTATCCGGTATTAGTTCGTGCCCAATCGGTACACTCCCGTGCGTGCTAGACCGTTCCAAAAATTGTACTATTCATTCAAAAATGTCCGTTAAACGATGTCAGAGCTATAACGCGAGTCTTGTTTGGCACAATTAAAACCTTCAAAATCCAAAATACAAAGTTATAACGTTCTTGCGATTTTCGAATACAACTTTTGCAACTGAAAATCACCGCAGAAAATTTCCATTTTGGACTTGTGCTCACTTGATTTCATACTCAAAAAGCCAAAAGTTGTAACTATTCGTTTTGTTTTAATCACGAATACAGCGTAATCCTAAGATACACAATACTCGTCAATCTGCAGCTAAGCAGAACCAATTTCACAGTTTTTTTTTTTTGCAATTTGGGAATCACTCGCGAAAAATTATTAAAAACTGTCGAAAAACTTGTGAGGCATATACTCTGTCATCACTCGCGCCACCACACAATAGATAATCGAAATAATAGATAACGTGCTAGGCCCGATTACAGGACATTGAGGAACAAAGCATCGAATAATAGTATCGAACGTACTTGATGACCTAATAACCGTCATATCTCACCAAGAAGCAGTTTTATTGTTCTTTTTCTGAGCTGACTCGATCACTCGTGCCACGGAGCAATAGATCGCCGAAAAGATAACGAGTTAAACTCTTTGCTATCGAGTGTGCTACAAAGTATCGTTACAACCGTTCAGAACTGATGCTTGAAGCAGACTCCAAGGAAAGAAGGTTGAGAAATGTAAGAGAAAAACACCAATACAAGAGGATGGGAAAGTAAGCAAAAAAATTGAAAATAATGGTAAGTGAGAGGATAGAAGTATAAGTAGTATAAAGAGAAAAGGAAGATGATACAAAAGAAAAAAAAATGCGAAAAAAGAGAAGAACAACGAAGATGAAGAAGATGATAAAGAACTTGAAGAAGACAGAAGACTTTAAGAAGAAGATGAAATGTTGACGAAGAATATGTTATTGATTGTGATGATATATGATATATCCCAACAAACATCGGTGTTGAATTAAAGCTTGTTCAAGCAAATTCGGAGAAACTATTCAGCTGTTTCTTCTAGAATAGCTGAATAGCTTCTCCAAATTTGTTTGAACGAGCTCTAATTCAACACCGATGTTTGTTGGGATATGATTGAAAAACAATGCAAATTCAAATGTTTTTCAAGGCTAGATCAACTGGATGATTAACTATTGATACTTAAACTAATTCGCGTTATTAAATTGTTGCATTTTTGCGCCTATTTTTGTTTTAAAGGAATTACGAAGCGACGAGATTAATATAGGGAGATTTTCCCAACTATCACAAATGTCAGTTATAAAGGACCTACAAACATTACTTCCTTCCTGAGTCTACCGTCCAAATTGAACTCGCATCCAATAAACTCGCCTCAAGCACCACCAATTACGCTACCCCATCGGGAGATGCGCAAGACTTGTAACTGATATCTAATGCATTTGCTAACATTTTAAAACGCGACCATCGCTCGCCAGCCCGATGCTCAACTCGAGCCCCCTTTGCACGGCTGCCTCGCGAAAAACCAGCTCTAATTGAACACTCGAAAAATGCTGCAGACTAGTCAAACAAAAACGGGTGGTTGCATCAGAGTTCCCGGGTTCCCCCTTTCCGAGCCAAGAGCGCGGAGAGCTCGTACTAAGTAAGTGTGCCTGGCACACCAAATTTGCCAATTTTTTTTGTGTGTGTTTTCGTCTGCTTCATCTAATGTTGGTGGTTACGCGCATAACATAATATTTTAGTTCTACGGGTTGGTGGATGAGGGAAATGGGGGGTGGGAGGTGATTATTAGGTATTCGTTTGCAGCTCTAATGAATAATAAAAAGTAAGGCAAACTCGAGCCAAATTAACAACCATGTTGCCTTTCACACAAGTGGGGCTCCGTAATGCATCGTGGCTAGGTTAATGTAAACACCAGTAGCAAGTACAAAGTGAAACATGAGTCTTTTTTCGTGTTTTGCAAGCATTTTTGAAAGACCCTAGCGGGTGTAAATGAGAGCTTTTTTTTCTTCTTTCAATTGGAGACCCACATCGGCGGAGACTCTCCTTCCAGGGTGTTGGCACCCCAGTCGAAGCTCTTGAAATCGAAATCTAATTAATTCTGCGCCTTCGGAGTGAGCCAACATATGGGTGAAAGATGGCCTCCCTCGAGCCTTTGGTATTTCGGGGCATTTTCGATGGATCATAATTACATATCGGGGTCGGATTACGTGCCTCTTGTATTGAACGTAGATCTTTTGCAAAATTGAAAAACTCCCATCAAGGTGGGTCGCCCTTTGGTCGATCGTAATAGGAGACTTAATTAAATGCCCGAAGGGCATTGTTGTGTAATCATCGGTTTAGTAGACATTTTGCAATCAATCCGTGGTCTAAGACGCGTTAAGCCAAATAAGCGCGTTGGTCAGATCAATACACCCTTCTATTGATTCACCTCAGAGCACAGAGATTAGCAGTGGACAAACATGGTAGCTAATTGTTTCCCGATGTACTGCTCAACGCATTCGCTACTTAGTGGTGGTGGAAGAGGGGGGAGCTATCAGAAATGAACACGCTGTCCACTCGCTCGAGTTGAGACGACATGAGAAGGCAAACGCTTAAGCTGTGGTGCATAAATTGTGGGATTTTCACCGTTGTAATGTTGTCTTACATTGAAACCACCAACAGCAGGAAGTTGGCCACGCACAGCTCGACTAATTTGATGATACCTGGAATCTCGATTCAACGAGTCCGACATGAGCCACACATACATTTATGTCCTCGATTATTCAAGCCTAAAGCGTGTCATTTCACAAATTACTTAATGCGACCGTATCTTAAAGACCGATAATGTGGTGCTTTAGCCTTCCATGAACAACGAAAGAAAACCTCATTGAGTCGGCACTTTGTTCGAAATGCGACGCCATTTGCATACGTTTTGCAAGGAGCAATATATCGTCACCTGGCAAGGCTTTCGGTGCAAGCTCAATTCCCGGCTGCATTTTCTATTCCTGACTTCCCGCCGGGACGATGTCGGTAATTAATATGGCACGACTAAAATCGCATTTCTTTCCGTATCTCCGGGTGTGGGCTCATGCGTAGGTAAGGGCGCTCGGCGATCGTAAAATAACCCCTTTAACGAGGACTTTTCCTCGCAATGACCATCGCCGGGGCTTTCGACATTGTTTTGACATTGTTCTTGGCGCGGTAATAAGATCGGAACCACAGCCGTCGTCGCCGTCGTCGACCGTCGAAAAGAAGAATGCCAGAAGTTTCAGATGTGTCGTTGTTATTCGAATGTAAATTACTTGGTTGGGGGGTGGGGAGTCGGGGTGGTTAATTATTCATTCGATAGCAACAGCGGGAACTCTCGGAGAGCCGTTAAACATTTATTGTTAAGACTGTGGAGAGACCCCCGGGTCGAGGATGACATGTTTTGACGTTGAGATTGAAAGATTGCAGCCGGAAGGTGGACTTTGTGGCTGCTCGAATCGGTTTGGCTGTACTTTATTGTATCTACGTCTCCTGAAGGTAAAAGATCACAAGAGGCAAATAAACTTCATTCGATTTGAATACTTCCAGGCAAAACTGATATTTCGAAGGGCGCAGCGTTAGATTTTTACCATAGTATCGCTGCTAATCAGTGCGTGTTAGATTAAAAACACACACATACATAAAGCTCTGAGAACTTCCAGCGCATAACTAAGGAGTGTATCGAATATAAGCTATCCACATACATTTGCGTTGTACGCATGTATTTGTGATGGTTTTTTATGCTTTGAACACTGCATGCTGTGCGTTTGACTGTCAGCTTTCTTTTGTTTACTTGTTTGTGCGGTTCAAATTCTGCGTTTTCAAAACATCGCGTATTGAAAAGGAAGTGAAAATTAATGTTCTGGACACATGGCTAAGTGAAAAGGGTATTACTATGCGAAAATTGGCGAAGCGGTTTGGAATTCATCATGCGAGTGTTAAAACCATCATTAATAAGTTTGGGGAACACTATTCTTTGGATGAGCTACCAGGAAGAGGCAGAAAACCCGGTTCTTCCAACCCGAAACTGGAGCAGAAAGTGGTATCTCTAATCATGAAGAAGTAATCAATGTCAATACGTGATTTGGCCAAAAAAGCAGGAACGAGTGTCGGAATGATCCAGCATATCAAGAGGCGAAACCACCTGAAGACCTACACGGCCCGGAAATTGTGTTCGCGTCTTTTGCAGCGTTTTTTTGATGGACGATGAGACCTATGTAAAGGAGGACTCAAAAACCCTTTCAGGTCCACAATATTTTACTGTCGTCGTTGAGGAGGATGTGAGCGATGCGGACAGGTCGATTCAAGTGGAGAAATTCGGTTGAAAGGTACTATTATGGCAAGCAACATGTTCCTGTGGTTTGAAGTCAACCATTTTTTACACTACCGGAACTATAAATGCGGAAATCTATCGATCTGAGTGTCTATATAAGAAGCATAGTACACCTCTACTGTTTTGGCCGGATTTAGCGTCAGCTCACTATGCCAAAACCACTCTCAATGGGCTTGCGGAAAAGGGTATAGATTTCGTTGAGAAAAATATCAATCCACCAAAATGCCCTCAGCTTCGACCCATCGAACGTTACTGGGCAATCGTGAAGAGGGTCTTCAAGAAGACTGGTAAGGCAGCTGGGAACATGTAGGAGTTCAAAAAAAATTAAGGCTCAAGCGTCCAAAAAATGCGATGCAACACTTGTCTGGAACTTGATTAAGAGCATTCGATCCAAAGTTCGAAAATTCGTGAAGGAATAACTTAAATTTTATCCGGTCTTCATTATGTTCAAGTTTAACCTCGTACAATAAAGGATAATTTTTTTGTATGAATAAAATATCGGTTTTCAACATAATTTGAAAGAAAGTTTGTGGATAGCTTATTATCGATACACTCCTTATAACAAGGTAAATACTGAAGATTTCCAGCTAAGGAATTTCAGAATGAGTCTTGAAAACTTCCAGGACAAGGACTTCTAGAACATAAATATATAGTGTCCCAGAAAGTATAAACGCGATTAGAAATCAAGATAAAACAGTTTTTTTGGAGAAAACTTTATTTTGGTTTCATGAATGATTTCTCTATAATGTTCTTTTTCAGTAGCAGTGTCGAGTCTAAAGCTTGTAGTACACTGTTTGTTCAATAGCCAAATATTTGGCATAGGCAGCTAGACAGCTGACAGATATAATAGATGTTTTTGTCAGATGCCTATCTGCCTATGACAAATATTTGGCTATTGGACAAACAGTGTACTACAAGCTTAATAAGCCAAAAAACACTGTTTTTCCCTAGCGCTTCTCTTCAAATTTTGCAAAGACTCCATCGCAATTTTTTTAACTACTTTTTTTCCAGTCCTTTGCAAATCGTTCGGAACACTTTTTCTACCACTCACCTTCTTCCAATCGACAGGTCTTCGTTCCCCGAAACGTTTTATGACACGTGACATTGTAGACTGTTGAATTTACTACATCTTTCCGATGGCTCCATGCGAAAGAAGTGGGTTGTCGAGGTGAGTGTGCTGTTCGCTGCGCGTGTGCTGCTTGCAGTTCGCTCAACTCCATTTTCGAAACTACGGCACATCTTTATAAATAAAAATGAGTTGGGGTTTCCTTTGTCACGATTAAACTCGCGAGCGGAAGGACCGTTTGGCAAGATTTTTGCTTTATTGGATTCGTCTTGGAGACCGGAAGGTTCTTATGATGGTTCGAAACCCCTCCCTTCTCTGGAAAGGGGGGCTCCCATGCAAGTGAAGCACACATTTCTGCATAACTCGAGAACTGATTAAGCACAGGAATCCAAATTTAGTATGCGGAAGTTTTTGAAGGTAAGCAATGTTTCTATGGTAGTCAGCGACCCCTCCTCTCTCTAGAATTTTAACAAGCGCGTAAAATTTCCTCTCGTTTAATTTCAATTTAAAGGAGGCGTAAACAGCCAAGTTGTATGCAATCATCCATACAACATACAAAAATGTTTGTAATCTGTCATACAAAAAGCTAGATGCAGGCGTTATCTGACCTCAATTTACATGAAATATCCCATTAATTTCTGCCAAATCTAGCATTCCATTTATGTGCATTAGAAAACGCATAAAATTCAATGTTTCTTTTTATCTGTGATAGCTCTCGTACAAATGAAACAGAAGTTTCTGCATATCTCAAGAACTAATGAAACAAATGGAACCAAATTTGGCATGTGAGGTTTTCTTGAGGAGAAAAATGTTTTTATGGTGGTTTGAGACCTCTCCCCTCTCCTAGAAGGGGTGCTGTCATACAAATGAATCTGTAATTTCTTCATATCTCTAGATCTAATCAAGCAAATGGAACCAAATTTGGCATACGGGATTTTAAAGGGCAATAAATGTTTCTACGATAGTTCGAGACCCCTCCTCTCTCTCTCTGTTAGATTGCGGGGCGGTGCTCCCATACAAATGAAACAAAAGCTTGTACATAACTGGAGAGCTAATCAAGTAAATGGAGCCAAATTTGGCAAATAGAGGTTTTTGAAGGCAAGAAATGTTTCTAAGGTAAATCGAGACCCCTCCGCCCTCTGTAAGAGGGGGGTTCTCATACAAATGAAACACACATTTGTGCATAACTCGAGAGCTAATCAAGCATATGGAACCAAATTTGGCATGTGGAGGTTTTTGGAGGAGATAAATGTTTCTATGGAAGTTTGAGACTCCTCCGCCATCTGGAAGGGGGCGGGAGGGGGGTTTCCATACAAATGAAACACAAATTTCTGAATATTTCCAGAACTTATTAAGTTAATGGAACCAAATTTGGCATGTGGAGGTTTTTGAAGGCAAAAAATGTTTCAATTGTGGTTTGAAACTCCTCCACTCACTGAAAGAGGGGTTTCTTATACAAATAAAACACGAATTTCAGCATAACTCGGGCACAAATCAAGCAAATAGAACCACATTTGGCATGTGGAGGTTTTTGGAGGGTAGATTTCTATATACATAAAAATGAATTTCTGTCTGACTGTCTGCCTGTCAGACCCTTATATGTAGACTCGGACATTTCTGAACCGATCAACGTGAAAATTTATATGAAGGGGTTTTTGGGGCTGGGGAACGTTTTTATGATTATTTAAGACCCCTACTCTCTCAGGAAGGGGGGCTCTGATACATATGAGACACAAATTTCTTCGTAACTCGAGAACTAATCAAGCAAATCGAATCAAATTTGGCATATGGGGGGTTTTGAAGGCAAGAATGTTTCTATGGTGGTTCAAGACCCTTCCCCTTTTTGAAAGGGCGGGGGGTTCAAACAAATGAAACTCAAATTTTTATTATAATCGAAGAGCCCCGTGTGATGGTTCGAGAACTAATCAAGCAAATGGAACCAAATTTGGCATGTGGGGGGTTTTGAAGGCAATCATTGTATGGTGGTTTGAGAAGCCCCCCTCTGGAAAGGAGGGCTCCCATACAAATGAAACACAAATATCTACCAAAAATGAGAATTATCCAGCTTACTGAAACACAAAACGTGTGTTTCTCGGATAAGAAGCATGTTTTGATAGAAGTTTGCTTATTAAAGAAAAAAACTCATTCCGAAAAAAAAAACATAAAAGTGCAAGTTACATTAAATTTTCCTTCATTTAATTGCAAGCACAGCAGCGCACGCACTGGGTTCAGCTAGTTTCATAACCAAACATTTCGTTGCAATCAAAGGGTGAAATTTCACAGCTTGTTGAAAGTGATGCAATTTAACTGTGGTCACCCTGAGTGGATCGATAGGCCACATCACTTATACGTTTCCACCGGGATTTAAAGAATCTCCTTCCAACAACAAGATTGAGCAATTGGTCAAAAGAGCAAGCCATCTAACATCAAGATGCCCCAATGGGCGGGGAGAAGAGCCCGCCCTCTTTTCACAAACTGTTAGCAATGGGGAGTTGGCATTCCCACTCTCCCCATCCAGAGTGCTTCAATCGGGTGCCCTGATGGTCCCTCCCATTTCCTTGAAATATTTTTATAATTGTGTAATATACTTATGTAAATGAAAAAAAAAAAAGCATTTGTAACTATTATATATGATCTTCATTCGGTTGATCCTGAAATGCAAGAAATGTTGTTAATGTGTAAAGTTCTGTAAGTCCACGCCTATGTAAGTCCATGCTTTTCGGTCGTTTTCAGCGATAGCAGCATTTCACCAAAATCTTGATTTGGGGTAAAAGTTTGCTGAAAAAGTTTGCTAAATTTAATTAAATTTTACAAAACTAACATTTATACATTTTATTTCCTACACCCAAAATAAAAAAGCAAGATTGTTATACAATTTCGCATGATTTTATTTAAATTCTCGTAATGGATCGTAACTTGGAGTGAAAATGCAACATTGGTCGTGGGCAAAAAAGCAACACATCAATTCGCTTCGAAAAATTCAATGTGTGAGTCAGATCGTGCAGTAGATTTGTGTTGAGTATGAGATTAGATTCCGGAATTCAATGGCCCACAAAAAAATACACAGATAAAAAGAAACATTGAATTTTCTGCGTTAGCTAATGCACATAAAGGGAATGCTAGATTTGGCAGAACATAATGGGATATTGCATGTAAATATAAGCCAGATAACGCCTGAATCGAGCCTGTTGTATGAAAGATTGCAAACAATATCGTTGTTTACGCTCCTTTGGCTTGGAATTACACGAGGGGAAATTTTACGCGCTTGTTAAAATTAATTATTTTTTTCTGTGTAGACGAACACGATTATACGCAAAGGAGATTCGAACCGAGACCGCCTGCGTAATGGCCTGAGATTGTAACCATTCAGCCACTATAACAAGATGAAATGAAAGGAATAAAAGCCTAACAGTTGCTTCAATTGTCAAGGCACTTGGTTATACAGCAATGAAGTAAATGTCTCTCACACACACTTGCATGGCATCGTTTATTTCATAAAGAAGGGCACACTCGAAGAGAGGGATATCGGAGTGTGATGACGAGTGGAAACAAAAATAGAACACATGACGGCGGAATTCTAACAGTGGCCAATAGCGTTGCGGCGTTCTGTGGTATTGTTCACCCATATTGAAAAGTTGATGACGGTTGAACAAAGACCCAACGGTTGCTTTGACTGTCGAGGCACTGAGCACACAGCAATAAGTTTGTTTCGAGGAAACTTTGTGCTGCCAACCGCTTGCACACACTTGCATGGCTTTGCTTATACTATAAAACGCTTTGTGAATCATGATGGGCAAAATTGTCTTATCTGTATCATGCGGATTTCTCAAGTTATGATTGCAAAAATTGCAATTGCATTTTTTGCCACCTTTTCAACTTTTGGGTGTACGTGCAATATTTCAGTTACAATGATTTGAAGGTGTCAGGATTAATGTGGATACAGACCTTAAGTTTATCTCTTCCTGTTGCGTTTTTAATTAATTATAGTCACGTTGATTGGATAATTTTCCAAAAAAATTCTTCCAAAACTAGCAAACCAAAAACTGCAAACAATTTTGCATTCGCGTTCAATGGCAAAGCGGATAAGATGAAATAAATGACAGCGGGCTAAACGAGATTCATTCAAAAGCTTGATAAGGAAGCATGTTTTGAACAATTTTTACATCTCTACCCTTCGTGTTTTCTCCCTAATGGAACCATTCATCCGTACACAAACATTCAACCAAAAGAGAACATTCACTGCACGCTTAAAAACTATCACACGCATACAGATCTCGTTTGCCTCTTCTCAATACGAGAGGATGATCGCTGTAAATTATTTTTTAAGCATGCACAACCTTTTATTGATTACGCGTAAATGAAAGCACAAAGGAAAAGAACTTTCATATCTTGCTCAAAAACTATCACTTCTTACTACAAGATAACGCATCGCAATGCAAGGATCATTACAAGTAGTTTATTTTGCATACCCAAAATTTTATCAAAAATGCATGAATGAAAGCAGGAAGGAAAGCAAAAATGAACTGCTCACCCAATGAAAATAAAATTAATTGTCAGGTGAAATTCAGTTTTTAACGTGATCGTGACAAAAGAATATGATGTATCTGGCTCCGGTAAGAAATATTAAGGTAAAATTTAAGGGGGGGGGGGAACGATTCACCCCTCTCGAAAAATATTGGTGGGGGCAAAAAGTACTTCGCCTCCTAAGTTGGCGCCTATGATTGCATATGTTCCCTCCAACACTATTGATTCCATTGGCACTCCAATAAAAAAGTTTTCGGAAGAGAAACTTTCAAAGGATATCCACAAACTTAATTGGGTGTGTGAATAATAGGCCCATTTTACGAATAGAATAAAATTTAAAAAGCAATTTTAAAACCTTACTTGTGTATTGGGGTCGTTTTTGACCAATCAACATCTCAAAAAATCTCTAACGTCTAAACGAAAAAAACTAGGGATCTAAAATTTTCTGTTTTTTTTCCAAGTTTTGAAAACGAACGTATTTTGGGCAGTTACAGCTTTCAGCGATCTCCAGGAGTGACGCTACACAAAACGTTACACATAGTGCATCCATGATCAAAACTGAAGCAAGATTTTGACACGCTCCCAGAATTTTTGATATCTTTGCCTGAAATGAAAGAAATGGATTTTTAAAAGGGCACATGTTCACATAGGCAAACAAAACAGGTTCCGGTATGCACCCTAGAGGACAATTTTGGAACCTCATATATTTGTACCGTTTGGCGGTTTAAAATTCACGATTTTTTATACTGATTTTCTAAAACATCATGCCATAGACCAACCAGAGGATTTAGTCACATCTGGATACTCTAGGACGATTTTGGAACTTAAAGTATTCGTACTGTTCGACGGCACAAAATTAAAGATTTTTTTACAGGTTATATCATAAATACAGGTTCCAATATTGTCCTTATCCTGATGTGGCCAAATATAAGGGTTGGTCTATGGTATGAAGGTTTTGGATATTAGTATTCAAAACCATGAATTTGAAACCACCGAACGGTACCAATACATGGGGTTCCAAAACGGTCCTCTTTGTCTCAACTGGAACCGGTTCCAGAGTATCCGGATGTTGCCAAATTTACTGGTAAGTCCATCGCATGATATTTTATACCAATACACAAATATATGAGGTTCCAAAATTGTCCTCTTCGGATGCATACCGGAACCGGTTCTGGGTGCCGATGTGCCCAGAATAACCAGTTTAAAAAACAGGCCAATATGTTGTTTTAAAAATTCATACCTTTTATATGACACCAAGATATCAAAATTCTGTTCAGAAATAATATTGTGGGAGCGAAACAAAGTCTTGGTTTATTTTTTAACTGAATGCACAACTCAGATGAAATGAAATATTTGGTTTTCTAAATTATCTAATGCACATAAAGGAAATGCTTGATTTGTCAGAAAAAATTGAATATTTTGGGAAAATCTAAGCCATAACGCCCGAATCTAGTCTGTTGCATGAAAGATTGCAAACAATTTCGTTGTTAACGTCTCTTATGGCTTGGAATTAAACGAGGGGAAGTTTTATGCGCCTGTTAATATTCTTTTTTTTTCTGTGTATAACTTTTTCCTAATGCATTAGGAAGGTTAACGGCATACGCTGGAGCATTTTTAACGGCAGCCATTTCTTAAAAATTTAGAATTGATATAACTCAGATTCTGTAATAGATATTGAATATTTAATCACATCAGTTTGTATACTTACTTGCTGTGAGCAATCTGATAGAGTTCGATTCGATGTTTATTCAATAACAATCGAGATTTATCAAATTGAAATTGCGAGATAAGTTTGCGAGAGAGAAATAAAAGATAGGGAAAAATACATGGAGCAGCGATTCTTCCAAGCATGCTCATAGTCATCCGTTTGCAAAATATTATTAAAAGAATGACAATTTTTAAATATCTTAAAACTTCTATGAAAAATAAAAACCAAAATTTAAGTCCGTTCAATCTTGTCTAAGATTAAGGGGGTTTGAAACCGGAACTTCAAATCTTCAAATCTTAAGAGCAACTCTCTAGCTAACCGGGGACGTGTAGACAAGACCATATTCAATTTGGATGGAATTTCGCTCTGTTTTTCTTTTAGAGATCTGTGTAAGACAAGACTGTGTTTTGAAAAGAGCCTGTATTTTTTTATACAGAGCCTGTCCACGTTAAATTACGGACACCAAAATAATGGCAAATTACACATAGTTTAACAAAACCGACTGTTTATTTCACAAGAATAGAGTTAAATCTGCATTGGAAACAGTTGATTGAGATGTTAATACATTGCACAGAAAGTTTGGGATTTTTCTCAGAAATGGCTACCACCTTGTCCATTTGTCAGGAGCCTACTTTTCGATTTGTTCCATTACCAACCTTCTGATCCACAGTCCAGCGCTGGCCAAATGATTTGCAAACACAAAACACGGTACTTTTTCTGTCGTTTTAGTTTCTTAGCAAGATGGCTTTTCGATGAATTCGGATTTTGCTGCCTTTCGTACGAAATGCGTTTGCACATTTCCTCTCGATTCGACGCCATTTGACTGAATATAACTAGAATGTAAACATGTTGTACCACGAAATAAAGTGGAGAGTTTCAGCTGTCATATAAAAGAAACGTTTCAGCGATCCGTGAAATAATTCAAAATCTACACTGAAAGTAAAAGTTTCGAATTTTAACGTGGACAGACTTAACATGTCTACAAGTATTTTTTCTTTAAAGTGTTCCAGTTTCAAAATAATTTTACTCAAATCATCTTTGCTAACCACTCTGAAATCAGATTCAACTTTCAAGGAGCGCAGTACAATTGTTCAACAATCAACTGCTCCTCTGCCTTCATAATCTGCATAACAACTTCCAATCAAGCTCCCATCCTCAGTTCTTAATGAAACGGTGACCTGATTTCTCCTCCCTTTTTCAACTGCAATTGAGTCCGACTTTACATAAGACCAATTAATCACTATTATATCACTGTGGATCGGATCCATCTTGCCGGGTTCAGAAGGAGGATAGGTATGATTGCCTCCCAACAAAACCAACAAGCGCGAAGCTGAGAAGCTGAAACCCGGTAGCTCCTCAATAAAAGGCCCATCAAAAACCTGCACCCAACACATCGACTTCAATTCATGTTCGCCCGAGAGAGAGAGAGTGAGAGGAGGATAGCCACATATCCAGTTAACACCTTCCCTGTCGAAGAAATTCCATTTTTTTTCAACCTCGGACCATTCCACGGAAACGATTCAATCCGGTGCGAATCGACCCGGTTCCGTGGAGGTCTCATTAGGTAATTTTCGCCTCCTTCCCGGGCTCCTCTTCGGGCAGATCGCTCTCCGGTTGTTACATGACCGCCGCGGTGTGGCCGAGGAAGGCAAATCTCGATAAATGTTAAAAGTGTAACGAAAAGTTCACCCGGTAAATTATCTTTCGAACTGGTCTGGTCCGTGCAACCCGGTGCGGAGCGTTGAACGGCCAGGTGAAAATTAATTTATTAAGCTTCTTTCGATACATCCACTCGCTGGGTGGACTCGGCTGAAAGGTTCGGGCGGAAGCGATGAACCTGATGGCAGCTGGTGGTGGGAGGGGATCGAGTGACATAAGGGAAAACAACAGAAACGAATAAAAATGAGGGAAAACATTGAAGCGAATCGCGGTGCATGTCGCGGTGCGGTCTTGTAATCGAGCAATTAATCGGTGTAAGCATTCGGGTGGAGATGTTGTTAAAGGTATTTGCTGGATGATGGGTTGAAATGTGGTTATTATGCAATTTGTCGGTATTTATGACACTGGCGACATAAGCGGTTGGATCAAGGGAAGAGCATAAATACTGATGGAGTGCTCAAGGTGGGAAAGCTTCGGGATTATTTTTCTTCTTCTTCCGTAGAGCCAAAACACAAGGGCATCCATCCATTAGGATTATTGTTGTATGGCCCATATTTGATTTGGTGCCAGTCAAATATCCTGTCACAATTAAGGTATGATGGACATTAGTTGACATAGCCCCTGATCCCAGCTAGGCTCGACTTGTTTTATATTGTCTAATAGTATGAGACTAATACCCTGCCAGGATCGGTTTGCCAAATTTCAGGGGTTCTTTTCCAATGTTTGACATCCTTTGATTAAATACTGCTCCACAGCTGCAGAGTATATGTTCTGCAGTGTCAGTTTCAAATTGGCAAAAATGACATTCTGTAGAACGAATTCTTCTAATTTTATTCAGTCAACAGACCAGTCCTGAAGGACTTTTATACTAATATTGAGTTAGATCCGGGCTTTTAATGCACTTTGTTTCATAAAACATGAACAAATTTTTTATATCAGTCCTCTGAGCACACTCTCGGACTCCACAAAATGGTTCCGGAACAGTGAAATTTGATGCCGAACCTTCTCTTGCTAGGCTGTCAGTATTTTCATTTCCTTCAATCAGAGACCAAAATTTTCGCCTACTTGAGAAGAGAAACGTCATTTTTTACCAGCTTGGAGAAACAGATGAGAATGTGATAAGCGAGAGACTGTTATACGCTCACAGCAGTTTACGCGAGAAAAGCAACGGCGATTTATAATTTTCAGAGAGCATGAGGGTCGTTTCTTTTTCTGTGAATCCTAGATGCCGATAATTATTTTTCACTTACTTTTTGACACCTGAAAATGCAGCAATCTTCATGTTTGTTCTATTCTGACATTGTAATTCGATAAAAAGCCATTTTCTTCATGTTGTGAATTCTCGTTTTATGCTTCTCGAATACGATGAATAGCATGTTTTCAGTGAAAAATGTGACATGAGATAATATTTTCGTTGAATTTTGGAGAGAGATGGGTATTTTCGCAAATGCAAGAGAGAGGATAATGAAATATCTTCGAAAAAGAAGAGATGAAAATGTGAACGATTCGCTACTCACCGAGAGCCTGCTTGAAAGAGAGCGCGGTTTTCACCCAGCTGAGTGAGAATTTCGATCTCTGCCTTCAACACTGCAATGGCAGAGCACTCAGTATAGAGTTTCTTTGTTCCTACTGAGAATTGTCTTGAAGATAGAATGCAGTTTACGATTTTGGGAGTAGCTTCTCGGTTGAATGTTGATTTAAAACTAACTAATTTTGTTCGGGAGTAACATCACCCTGTCCTCGCTACTCCACTGGCGAATGAGAGGACTTTCTTTCCAACGATCGTTTCACCGAATAGAGATGATATTCTCCCTACCACTTCGACCGATACCGATCACGGGCGATCGTTATCGGTGACGTCATCGCTTTGGTTGTGGATTGGATAGTGGAAGATCTGGTGTGTAGGTAGTCGTGTTGGCTCTGACTCACGAGAAGGATGGATGGGAGCAGAGCCACAATGGAAACGGAATGTTCTGTGTTAAGTGTTGTACCTTAAAATAGATAGAAAGTAATGTAAATATTGCAAATAGAATGTGTGTTGAGGACGAAATATATGTGCTGCGTAATGGACTGCGTAATCCAATGGACGGATGTGTGATGTGATGTGTGGATAGAACTCCAAAAAGAAACCCCCCAAACCCAATTAAATACAGTCCACTCATGAAGACGCCCAGTGTATTCCACCCCGCTGGCAGTGCAAATTCATTGCCCCCCCCCCCCCTCCCCAATCGGTGTTGGTTAGGGTCCGGTTACCCAACAAATTTATTCCTAGTCGATGTCTCCAAGTGTGCCATCTACACATTGGTGTAACTACTGGGGGTGCCTAGGGGGACAGGCCCCCTCCAGAATTCTGTAGGCTCCCCCCTCCCCCAAGAAATTATCGCAAATATATTTCTAATTTGAAATGAAACACTATTCATAATTTCATCGGAATTGTAGGGTTTTTTTTCCAGTTTAAATTGTTTTTGTACTTTGCTCCCTTCAGAAATAGTTTGAACGAGTAACTATTTCTAAAGGAGTAAAGTGCGCATACCCCTTTTCCCCACACTTTTCACCTACTCCACAGTACCTTAAAGCATGAAAAGTTGGCATATATATCAAGAAAACCATAGTTAACGGCAATTAGATCCATGAGAACTCCAATATATCAACATTACATCACTTCGCGTCTGTTAAAATGTTTTAAAATTGGAAATATCTTCCCAACATCATGGGATCCCAGTAGTGAACAGCAATTTTTGCTACATCCAAAGATGTGACGAGAAGCATCGATAGGTCCGAGAGAGCTCGGCAGGTTATGAAATTGAATACAAGTAGTTTGAAATTGAGCGTAGGGCTTTTGTTAAGCAGTATTTCGAAGCAAACGCACACCCTTTCGCCACGCATCCCCATGCGGAGTAGTTCAAGGCAGAGACGGATCCGCCACATTGAGTGGCAAAAATGTATGCGCTTGATCGTGCTAAAATACCGCCAAAGGCACAGAATGGTTCTAGCGATGTTAAATCTCTGTTTTGACATTCCCTAAAGACCACATGTGATGGAAACTAATTTCCAATTTGAGGTTTTTGAAAACACAACTTCTCATTTTTACCAGTATTGTTTTTCTCGTCGTTGTTTACTCACACTGAAAATTTATTTTCGTAAAGTAGCTTTCACGCGTTTCGTAAACATGGATTTTGTACATTGAACAAATGTCTCGTATATTGTATGATGCTTTTTATCTGGTGAAATGCTATCATTACACCTGTTTGTGAAATGCTCATTAATCAAGATTGTTCTCACGAGTCAGCATGGCCTAGTGAGATCAACCGTGGATTTAGAATCAGCCCTTTCCAAACATTCAGGTTCAAACCCCATGTCTAAAACAATAAAAAAAACGCTGGACAATTCCACGTGGTTGCGCTTTTTTTGTCAATTACATTTTTAGTCGATAAAGTAGATCTGTCAGTCCTTCATGCAACCACGAGAGAGACGTTTCTTTTTAATTTCTGACAAAATATTCGTAACTCTTTGCATTGTTTCCGTACAATGTACGAATGTTCTTTCTGTGTCAACAAAATCTTCGTGCTTTTAACAGTTGCGCGTGCAATTAATTACGAATGTATCTTCATAAAAAGAACAAATCAGTTTCGTTGCTGAAAACAACGAATGGATTAGTGAGTATTACTTTCGATTTTGTAATATAAACTAAAATTAACTTTCAGTGCATCAATCTCCGAGAGAAACCCGGTAAGGTGTTCTATGCTGATCTTCTTAACAGCATGTTTTGACGAAAACCTCATCATCGGCATAATCATACTACTAATTATGTTTTCTTATAATGCGATTGCTTTGAAATCCTACTTAACAAAATCCTCGCGCCTTAGACTTAAATAATTCTGAATTCTAATAATTTAATTCTATTAATTATTTATTCGATTACAACCCCAAGACTCATACCTAAATTAACAGTGACAGTAAACATAAGATTTGAAATACTTTTCTATGTACGTATTTTAATTTGATTATTCAAGAAGGTTTTACAATAATGAGTTTTGTTTAAAGGCGCCTTTTAGAATTCACGATAATATTTTCATTTGTACGAACAATTAAGAAGAAAGACTCCCCAGATTGATTAAAAAATTCTAAGCTTACGAATGTCAATAAGCAATATATGGAGATAGAAGTTTATTCATTAACGATAATTAACATACCAATGGGAAAAATTCATCATGTGAAATTCCTTTTTCGTAAATTTCGTCTTCTTGTGCGCGCGCCCACCTTTGGTAGAAAGTCCGCCTTCTCATTGCCTGGTATTGAGCAATGTGAGGGGACTCATGCAAAGGTAATCCTACATGATCGTTCGACCAACACACACATCTTCACTCTTATTTTTGAACGAAAGTAAGATGAGTGCCTCACTGTTTTCATCGACCGGAGGGCCTCAATAGAACTGAGATTATCCGAGAAGATGAAATAATGGTCTATGGGCATGTCGGAAATAATCACCAATGCGAAATTGATTGCTGCCAGATCAGCAACATATACGGAACAAGGATTTTGAAATTTCCGGAAGGTAGATGAGTATTCATAGTAGACACCGAAACCAGTGGGGTAAGGTGGAGTAAGGTAACTACAGTTACCTCATGTGAGTCCATTCTCCATTTGAACCACACGGGATAATACGAGGTATATATCCACCACACTCGATTCTCTTAAGGCATCTCGACACACCGAGGTGCAGAATAGACCTAATTATTCGAATAAATTTCGATTTATCAATTAAAATAATCTGTCCCAAATAATTACGCTTCATGCATCGCTCTTTTCAATATTCCTATAAACGAAAACAAATACTTCGGACAGGCTCCCTCCAGACTAATTGTCTAGTTCCGCCAATGCATCTACATCAGCAGAAAATATCCGCTTTGGTGCCTCGGTCCGAATTGTTCATCTGTCAAAAAATTGCCATTGGACGAACGTTAGAAATTGGTGAAGGAAAATAAGCTGTGTCGCAGATGCTCTTGTCGCGTTGGCCTTGTTACCAGAAGCGCCATCATCAACTTCTGCATTATGGATCTTCTTCAGTACAACCCGTGGTTACCACCAACGCTACCGTTACCATTCATCGTCAGTCTGTTTCTTCGACGTCGTACAAGCTACTTCCGGTGACGTTGTACGGGAAGAATGGTTCAGTTGATACCTACGCATTTCTGGACGATGGATCATCAGCCACCCTGGAAGAAAAGGCCATAGCAGATGAACTTGGAGCTGAAGGATAAGCACAATCCTTGTGGTTTCTTCTGGTTCTAACAAGCGGCTTGATTTATCGGAAATATACATTGTTGAGAACCTGGGACTACCAGAACAGGTATTGGACTTTGAAAATATGCAGGAGCAGTACATGCCTTTTCGGAAATCGCCCGCCGTATTCAGATCGCTGCAATCTACTGCAACTGCATACTTTGGAACGCCAAACTTCTGAATGGAGAGGTCGACTACTCGCGGCTTCTCTCTCAACTGAACATCCGAGTGCCACCGAGAGCATTACGGAGTGGTACTCTTCTCCAACCACGATTCCATCGAACAGCTATGATGAGAGCGTTTTCGACTGTCGAAGCATTGCACAGTGGGAAAAAAAAGTACATGAATCGCGAAAGAATTCGATAATTCAGCTCCAAGTAGCACATGGTTAGTGAACAATATCATTTTTGTATGTGAAAATTCACCGGGAAATCGAATGAGTCTCACTTGAGATATTGGGCTTATTTTACCCAAATTCACCCGTATTTTCCAATAATGCCTAAGTGAGGATCCTATGTTCGGAGGTAGGGTCTGCGGTAGTCAAAATAAGCCTATTCTTATGTAGTGTTTCCTAGAAATCAAATGGTGGTGGTTGCAGCCACCGCATGAGGTCGAAAAACAAAGATATTGGGCTTATTTTGCCCCCTTCCTCGTATTTTTGAATGTTGTTTATTAATCTATGATCGGAGGGTCTGCGGTAGTCAAAATAGGCATATTCTTTTGTTGAATTTCCCTAGGAGTCGAAAGTCTACTGAATTTTGCAGTGAGGTTTGTTTATTTTATTTTTACTTATTTTTATTTATGTTTATTTTTACGTAAAAAATGCTATTGTTCACTGACCTTGTGCTACTTGGAGTTGAATTATCAAATTCTTTCGCGATTCATGTACTTTTCTTCCCACTGTGCATTGTTTGAATTTGACGCAGAAGGCTCACTTTTTGGCTCGTATTTGAAATGCTCTTCTTTTTTAAGTTTTAAGTTCTTAAAAGTGGTCTTAACGTATTCTTGTATTCCATTGTGTTTCGTCCAGGGTGAGACGAGGCCCTACGTTGTGAATTATTTCCTTGTTGAGAGACGACGATGACGAACGAAAACAATGGACTACTTTGTTGATGATAATTTATTACCACCGAGAGGCAGCGTGCCAGCTCGGTGGGTACAAAACGAAACGTTACAAATCTAAAACACCACTAAACTAAATACATCGATGTGTCGCTTTTATAGGTGACACGAAGTACGGATAATAGTGCCGTGCGCACCGCATCGCTACAATGGCGCATAGATACGGCGCGCCGACAGTGTTGTTTCACGCTGCCCACTTTAGCTACAATAATAGCATCAGGCTATCATTGCATGCCAGCCGCTCGCAATGGGTGGAAGCAATACACGCTCCCGGGGGACGCGTGTTTGGTGCTACTGAACAACAGCAAGCACGTCGTGTGCCGTTTGGGATCGAACACATTGAAATAAAACACCCACACTTGTGAGTGGCCCCAACAGCATCCCCTATTGTTGGTTTGAATTGGTTCTCAAACTCGGTGTTTTAACGTATTCTTGTATTCTGCTGAAATAAACCACCCACACTTGTGAGTGGCCCCAACAGCATCATTACTGTTGGTATAAATCGGTGCCAAAATTTGAATAGCTTTAATGTGCATCTCTACAGAGAATAAATCGGGAACATAGCAAAATATCTTATTCGCTGCCGACGTCAGTTGAATTCAGTACACCGTTTACCAAAGCGGATCCCGCTGCAAACCCAACCATTTTATCCAACATCCCAGTGATTTCTCGTGGAAGTGCAAAGGTGTTCTCGGCTTCAACAAAGCGAGTATCACGTCAACATATTCCTACCATTCCCTACTTGACCTGCATTCGGGCGAGGCCGGCGCCGGTATTGCCTTAGTTTAAGATCACCAGTTTTTACACATTGAGGATGTTTGCTAGTTCCAAGCATCATTCTTTGTGTAATGTTCAGCTCATGCTCACGTAGACAATAAGTCCGATGTGCTAAGAATTAAACAAATAAATATATAAAAATAAATAAAATATGTACTCAACCTACGGAGGAGTTGTGGATTAATCCTTGGTGTAGAAATAGTCGTTTTTTGGGCAGCTGGGATTTGGACAGGAGAAAGTAGCTTTCGTCGTCCAGCGGTACTGGGATTTCAAAGTTTTGCTTAGTTTGTGCGTGTACTCTGGCGATCTGGTCGTTCGAATCACGCTTCCGACATTACTCAGAGTCTCCTTCGACTTTTCGTCAGAAGTTATGCCAAAATGTTCCATTTGCCCATCGTTCCGGTACTCAAACTACCGTTGAAAAATTTGTTGCCTTCAAAAACCTTCACATGCCAAAATTGGTTCCATTTGCTTCATTAGTTCTCGAGTTATGCCGAAATGTGTGTTTCATTTGTATGGGAGTCCCTCTTTCCTGATCACCTTCCCTCAGCCCCAAAAACGCCAGCATACAAATTTTCACGCCGGTCCGTTCAGTAGCTTCCGAGTCCATAACGGTCAGACAGACAGACAGAAATTAATTTTTCTATATAAAGGGTGGAACGGTCAAAACTTGGTTGACTCATATATGACGTAGTTTTTTTTAAATCGCGCAAAAAACTTGAACAGCCCTTATTTTGTAGGTGTATGCGCAAGGAATGTGCACTTTTTTTTTGTTTTTGACATTTAATATTCAGTTGCCAAAATTGCGTCGAAGCAAGAAGAGCAGCGTGTCAAAATTTTGCACGCTCATAAGAAAAATCCAAATTATTCCCACGCTGACTTGGCAAAATCAATTAATTTTGCCAAATCGCTCAGTGACGAATGTTATAAAAGTGTTCGGAGCCCTCGACTTCTTGCCACTACCGGAAAAATGGCTCAGAAATGGTATACCGCCAATAGTGTACAAATCGTACCCACTGAAAAAAAACCCTTCAAACTCGTCGGATCTGCGCCCAATTGAAAAATATTGGGCATTCGTAAGGAGAAACCTCAAGAGAACTAAAAAAACAGTTGGTGAAGTGAAAATCAGTTAAAGGCAGATGGCTTTCAGCATCAACAAAGGTGGATATAACAGCAGTACAAAACTTTGATGGAAGGTGTAAAACGTAAAGCCCGACAGTTCGCATTTGAAAAATCGGAAGCCTGACCAAAGCATTTTCTGTGTTTTGTAGACGATGAACTTCAAAAGAAATAAAGATTGATCATTTTATAGAATTAAAATTTATGTCAGTGTGCACCTTATCATGTTTGACCAATTTTTGACCGTTTCACCATGTATATATTTCAACGTTCTACTAAAATTTGACAGCATTGATTTACATTACTTTGTTTTGTCGTGTAATGCGTTTTCAGTTTCTTTTTGGTTACGCGGTTAATGATTAGTCTTCGTAGATATGGAATGCATCCAGCTGGATTACAAGGGTATTTTGAGTTCGATAGTATATTAGGATAGATTTTGTATTCCTAGTGTGCGTTTCAAATATGCTTTGCAAAGTTTTTATGACGGGTTTATGGTTTTCTGTTTTTATTTAATGTTATTTTATTTTTAAACACTCGTGGTTGGACTCGATACGGAGTTGTTGCTAGCAGTTTTATTATTTTAATATTCATGATATGGATATGAAAAACAATGAACTAACATGCCATCAAATGACATCAGTTTTGCACAAGAATTAAGTAGAATCGGAAAGCAACGTAGAATTAAAATACGAAATATTTTTGAAACTTAATTGGTCAAAAATGGATAACTCAAAGATTAAATAACGGGAACCAGTATAATAATATAAAATAAACCAATCAATAAACCAAATAAAAAAAGCCCAGCAATTCGAAACAAAAAGAATAAGGACGAATCTATCTTAAGAAAAACTATTTGAACCATTAAACAACAGCCACAAAATGAACGCAATAGACTGGGGGATTGTATGAGTTGGGTTAAAATAGAAGCTCATAGAAACAAATTTCTACAATTCAACATATATTAATTTGATAACACTTTGTGTAGAACAA
>JASCZW010009327.1:0-44071 GCA_034211315.2 Aedes japonicus | reverse complement strand
CATTTCAATATGTTTCAAAATCTAAATGTACTGTATAGAATTCAGAAAAAACTAAGGTAAACTCAAATATGATTGAGCAAGGCCTAACGAGATATTTACTCCAAGTTGATTTCAAATTTAGTTTATGTTGATTTTGTCTTTAGTTCCCAATATCATGTGTGAGTGTGTATGAAAAAAATAAATTTAGTTCAGTACACGCACACCCTCAAATATATGTGCAACAAAAACTGTGTATCAAACTCATGAATCATGTGTCACGGTTGCAAGATATGATACAAAAACTGACAGCGCAACTCATCAAATTCAGTTACCAAAGGCAATTGGTGAATTTAACAACACAGCTCTAGCATAGACTAACTCTAAGACCGGAAGGTCCCATACAAAAACGATTTTTTTCTTGGCTCAGTCAGTACTAGAACATCGGTCCCAAGCTCGGTCCCAAGCTTAATAATGCGCCCCTAATAATGAACTCACACGAACACACTCACAAATATGCTGTCAAAATAACACAGCAAATCAAAACAAAGGCGCAAATATGTATAACAAGGTGCTGGCTTCAAGGTGTAATTCGGACCAAGGGGTTCTACAACAGTGAACCAATATCAAATCGCTAGTTGCATATTGATTGTTGGCTCTAGTGACTATACATGCCACCTGCAGCATGACATGCGGCCTGCTGCTGTCTGCGCAAAGCTACACGCTCATCCGGATTTACCCAAAATTGAGTAAAGGTAACCCAAAATCATAAAAATTGGAACTACTCAAAATTGAGTAACCGGTTCTAAACCCAAATTTGGGTAAACCGATTTATTTAATTTTGGGCTAGTTCTACCCATTATTCAAAACGTGGTTTTTATATACATTAATTGTTATGTTATATATTCTCCGTGCGAGGAGTAACGATTATGATGTAGAAGGAGATGTTCGCTCATCATCATGAGGCACCAAGAGTGAACAACAATGTTTTTGGCTAGAATGAAAGATATGAAGAGAAAGTTTTGATAGTTCCGCTAGTGTGCGGCAGGATTGGAAATGTAACAGATGTTTTTAGGAAAATTGAGCGAAAAGGGCATGTATACAGTGGTACTCGAACCAACGACATTTTTGCCTAACATCCCACTGCGGGGTAGGTTGAAGCACGGACTAAGTCCGCCACTTATACGTGCCCTTTTCGCTCAATTTTCCTTAAAACATCTGTTACATTTCCAATCCTGCCGCACCCTAGCGGAACTATCAAAACTTTCTCTTCATTTCTTTCATTCTAGCCATAGTAGTTCATCATAGTAGTTCTTATGGCAATTGGGTAAGAAGGCTTTTTCTTTTTTATTCTTTTGAAAAAAAGTTTATTAACATTGTAGCTTAAATATTTTATTTGTTACACATGGTCAATAAAGAGCACCTGTGATTACAATTGATTAAAAATCGAATTACTTGAAGTTTTTAATACCTACCAATATCGGGCCGGAGTTGTTAAATCACGTTTATCCTCTCATTTTTTCATAAGTTCCTGTCAGCGAAATCAACGAAGGTAGCTCTCCTCCAGCATGTTTATTCTCGATAGCACTCATCGCGGTGTCCAGAACCCGGTGCTAGTGCGCATTGGTCACGCATCGTGGGCCGTCAGTCCAACCAGCTCGAACAGGCTTTAGAATTTTTTAGGATAATTATTAGAAAATAGATAAAAAATTATAATACCTTTCAATTTGTGGTTCGTTTCCGCATCCACTGCCGCTGCAATCTGCTCCATCAGCTGAATGATCGTTTTTAAATTTGATTTTTTTCAATTCTACATCTCACTTAGAAAAAATGGCGACTGACACTGCCGGGTTTTCATTATAGCTTTATTTATGAAGAACCGAGTAAGATTTACCCATTTTTAAAAATCATCTTACCCATGGTTTGACGTCTCAGCCAGTTTTATGAAAATAGGAACAAGTTACTCAATTTTGGGTAAATCCGAATGAGCGTGTACCACGTTTGACAGTTGACACCGTTTGAACAAAATTGCACAAACTTTTCGTTGCAAGTTAACGGCAAAACCATTTTTGCGGCCAAAAGTGTCGATTCCTTCGGTTGGCCCATTTTCAAAGCGTTTAAAGTAAATTGAATTCCAACAAAGCGGGAAGCGCGTCAAGTGATATTTTAATATATTTACTTGATAACATCCCAGAGTGCAACAAATAAGTGGCTAAAATGGTTGTGAAGTTAAAAACTTTTGGTTACGCGACTAAACGCGTCGGTTAGATGCAAATGTGTCAGCAGAAGTTGTAGAAAAATAGGTACACAGGCAAAAATCTTGTAGTAAAAACTACCATTTCACCCGACTATGTCTATCTTTACAACTACCATGAAATTTCAGTCAAATTTACTATGTTTATGGTAAAACCTTCAACGTTTGTAGTATATTTGACAGACCTCATATTGGTATCATCCGCAACATGGTTGATCTAATCGCAGGCATGGTAAAATCAAACGCATATGTAGTCAGGTGAAAATTGTTGGTGTTTGCGCTTAATTTAACCCTCGAAATGGTAGTTTGTACTGCGGTTTTTTTGCGTATAATTTTCAAAACATTTCACTATGGGTCACATAGGAAATGAATCTAGCGGGGAAAATTAATTATATTTATGATAAAAACATAATTGCCTGTAACCTGTCCTCTGGTTACATTGTTTTATTTTGTTAATTTTGTAAATAATCTAAAATTTTGAATTTTGTAATTTTATTAGTTTTATAATTTTGTTAATACATTTCTATTTTTTATATTTTTTTATTCTTCTATTTTGTTAAGCAGTAAATTTTTGAAAAGGAATAATCAGAGTTAACTAAAATGGATTAAAATATATAATCGTAAATTATCACCCATTTCCTATCCTGGACATCCCTATTCCCTCATTTACCATGACAACCGTTACGCGCAATTCAGGGCGCTCCCACAGTCGATCCTTACTGTTGATGAGATGGCTTCCACACTAGCATACGGAGTCAGCTGATATAAGCAGCTATACCAAAAACAGTCGTGTTGAGTTGAGTGCGCAATTTTACCACAAACGTTTTTCTCTATCCGTACAGGAAAAGTTTACACAGTTCGTGAGTGTTTGTACGATTCTTGTGTACGGTGTCTGGTACAGAGTGAAGTGGAGAATATAGGACATCGAGCGGGCAACGGCCTGGGTGTTAGCCACAAGTGCTATACAGTCCCCCGAAATATTCTCGCCTTACCAAAGCCGGCGGCAAGAAACAAGGTGGAATCGACAAACATAAGTAGTTCGCAAAACCGCCCACTGAATGGTCGACAACTTCGTTCGATGACGGTGATACTGGCGCCTATCAGCAGTAAAAAGTAATAGTAAATTTCCCTTCCCTTTCCTTATTCCTTTCCTTTAAAAAAATAATAAATTATTTAACTTGAAAACAAATAGAAATATGTTATGGTGTTCTTTCTTGACGAACTGAATCCCTTTTTTATCTCTGCTTGCTCCACCTCTGGATACACAGTTTAAGGGAAGTCTTTCCGCCAAATTTTCCCCGGATCCAGTAAAAGATCCAGAATCCCAGGTTAAAGCCTGAAGGGGGGGAAAAAGGAAAGTTCCCAGTGAAACGGCCGATCCGGCAAGTGAATTCTAACACGCCAAGCTAGGAAAAGAAGAGAGTTTTATTAATTCTTAAGTTCTTGAATTCTTATTTTTTGAAATTCTTAAAGTCTCAAACTCTTGAATTGCTAAACTTTGTAATAATTTTATTTATTCCATTTTGTTCATTTCGATTAAATATTCCATCTTAATATAGTATTCATTTGGTCGTTTTTTGTGTGAAAATTCATCAGCTGCAAGATAGCTTCAATCGTTATGTACCTTTGGTAGAACACTGGGACGGAAAGATTCTGCCTGACATCACGGGTTGATCGTCTTGTCATTGTTGGGGTATCTACCCAAGTAACCACAAGCATTATATTATTGCACTTATTCAACCCAAAATCCACATCGGTAATGCGGGATCGCATCAATTCAACAGTTGTCAAGTAATGAAGCGTTAGATTAGCTTAATAATGTAGTGAGGCATTACCAATGCAATAATGCTACTTTAGCAATGTCTTATGGCATTACAAAAGATTTAGCATTAGTTCGATCTAAGTGGGGCCCTTTTCAGCTTTGATCCAACTTCAATGATGCACTAGACGTAATACATACGCCCTATATATGCACGCTATTACAGCCTCGTGGTTACTTGGGTAAACTGTCCACGGTACCCTGTTTATCAAGTGGAGCGGCAGATGCAGAAACAGCTACGATAATGGCGACAATCAACGAGTAGGGTGTGCACGAACGGAAAGTCGGCATGAGTTTTCATACAACTAATGTCAACTCTGGCATAAAAACTGGCATCATATCCAGTCTTCCGGTTCAACTTAAACGAAAATTGATATCATTAGCATGTCACCATCACGACCCAAGTAACCACAAGCATTATATTATTGCACTTATTCAACCCAAAATCAACATCGGTATTGCGAGATCGCATCAATTCAACAGTTGTCAAGTAGTGAAGCGTTAGATTAGCTTAAGAATGTAGTGCAATGCACAAACAATGCAATAATGCTACTTTAGCCATGTCGTATGGCTTTACAAAAGATATAGCATTAGTTCGATCTTAGTGGGGCCCTTTTGAGCTTTAATCCAACTTCAATGATGCACTAGACGTAAAGCATATGCCTCGTGGTTACTTTGGGAGTTCGAGATATGCCGTAATTAGTTAGAATCGAGTAATCTGGATTTCTTCAATGAATTCAACATTCAATGAAAATTTGAGTAACCTAAAAATCTTAACCGTCTTGGATTATTCAGAGCTTAAGACTGAACAAAGCGGACCCATGGAGAAATGGAATTAACTCATTTTGTTGATTCAACGACAAAGATCCGATTACAAGGAGCTTCTCGAATTGATCATAATGTTTTTGAATAACATTCCTTCAAAAGGAATAAGGCTAAGAAAGGCTGGTAGAATCAGCCGTGCGAGGTGGATGGGTCGTGAAATACACCTTTTGAAAATGTGGATCTGCTTCGTTCGATATTGGTATCGCAGAGTTAGCAGAGCAGTATCTGCCCCTCGAGTGGATCTGGAATTTTGAGTAGATGTCCACAACTTGTACCAACAAAATTATACTGCAATGGCCATGAAATCCTGCCAAAACCGTCTCTGGTGCCTCTCAGAATGGAACGTGGCCTTTGTTTTTTTCAATCCAGAACTTGAAATCGACGGAATAAGCTTTGAATAAGCCGAGAGAAACGAGAAAAGTATCAGGAAAACGATCCATAAACTTAATGATGATAAAGTTCTCGTCAGAGCTACTAAGATCACGACCACCAGACGTTTTTATTGAGGCCAAAAAAAGTTCTTTTTGTGAACAACAACAATCAACAACAATAATAAGAGATAAACAACTATAATCATAGTCATTTGTTTTTCATGTGTAATGTTTATGAAAATTTATTCACTATTACCATAGATGGTCTTAGAGTTAGACCAGTAGTTCCCGAACATATACGATTTTTTTTCTTGGCTCAGTCAGTACTAGCACATCGGTCCCAAGCTTACGAACGCGCCCCTAATAATGAACTCACACGAACACACTCTAAAATATTCTGTCAAAATAACCCAGCAAATCAAAACAAAGGCACAAATATGTATATTCAGGTGCTGGCTTCAAGGTGTACTTCGGACCAAGGGGTTCTACAACAGTGAACCAATTTCAAATCGCTAGTTGCATATTTATTGTTGCTATTACCACCCGAAAGAGAGTGATACGTTTTTATGGAAATTAGTATGATTTAAAATAAAAATGTGCATTACAATTATTAAAATCGACTGACTCGGGTCCTCCTGAAAATAGTGTAGTACCACCTAAAATTCAAGCCGATGAAATATTGAAGTCTGAGTAGCGACCAGAGGACTGAAGAAAGCATTAGTTCTTGAAGCCTGCACTTTTGGTGGGGCGCTAGCGACGTTTTTAATATGTTAGGCTCGGTTCAAAATGGATTGGCAAAGTACAATATTTCTTCTACTAGATTCAGTCATTTAGATAAAAAAAATTACAATACCTAGCAGATAAACAATGAAAAAATACTGTCGTTGCGATAACAACTGCACTAAGTACAACACGGTAGATTTGTTTCTCGAATCAAATTAGAGATAAAATACGAGAGCTTCAGCCGCGAATATTCTGTTTGCTGCATATAGCCTTCAAGAAAACCGAGCTGTCAAATAAGCACCTAACGCAGCACCAAGTTTTCGGCTTCACAATTGTTGTTCGCGAATGACAGCCGCTTCAGTCCTCTGGTGTGACCCATTGACTGAATTACGATTTTTTATAAGTCAAGTTTGTATTATCAACCAATGCTGTGAAATAAAATGTTTAGATTGAATTGCCTGAAAAGAGATTTCATATTTAGCAGAGCTTTAGGTTCAGCCTACATTTATTTTAAGACAGTTTTCCTTCTTACTTATATTCCTTTGTTCTAAATGTGCGCTGAAGTGTGCGTGCGTTAAACGTCACTAAACCTAATATCGGTATCGTGTGCAAATCCAAATCGAAGATTCTATGCGTATGATATCGGTTTGACTCCATGCTGAGTAAAACACAACGTGGTTGCTTCAACAATCAATATGCAACTAGCGATTTGAAATTGGTTCACTGTTGTAGAACACCTTAAAGCCAGTACCTTGCTATACATATTTTCGCCTTTGTTTTGATTTGCTGTGTTATTTTCACAGAATATTTGAGAGTGTTTCGTGTGAGTTAATTATTAGGGGCGCATTATGAAGCTTGGGACCGAGCTTGGGACCGATGTGCTAGTACTGCCTGAGCCAAGAAAAAAATCGTTTTTGTATGGAACCTACTGCTCTTAGAGTTAGTCTATGGTAACTTTGTGTAGACAGCAGCAAGCTGCATGTGGCAGTGTTGTTAGAAAAAGCAGTCCAATGAGCCATTCATTTGGATAATAATCAGTTTTAGCTAAATAGTTTTTTTTCCACAAGCGTCAAATCGCTTTGTATTTTTCAAAACCAAGTTCCCTTGGAATTTTTTTCGAGAGAATGATTGAATTGTTTTATTTTCAAAGGACAACGCCCAAGTAACATTTTAAATTAGATAAACGCTTCATAGGCAATACGTATACAACTTTAAACTGAGTAATGGTTAAGTAGTGGTTGCACAAGCGCCCAGCCAATATTTTCACAAGCAAATCTGGCGAATCTACCCAGCTTCATAGAAATGAAAAAAAATTCAAGCAGAATATGTAATCGGTTTATAGCCTAGGAAGTTTTTATCCAAAAATTATACAACTTATTACGTAACTGTTCTTTTGAAACGCATATTCAGCATATTTATTTCATCGTAATTTCTATTTTTAGAACTGTGGCAAACAGCTTTTTATTGGTAGTCTTAACACGTTGATATAAACGCTTAAACATAGTCACTATACAGCAATCGAAAAAATATGTATGTCAAACACTGTTTACAATACTCGTGGACGGTATTACGGCAATGGTGTTGTTTTATCGTTGTAATGCGTAATTAACATTTAACTATATGAACTTTGTATTATAATGTTTATATATAGTATATATTCACTTATCCGTGTACTTACCAGATTTGAACTCTGTACCTTCACCTTAAGAACGGTGACTGTATCCTCAGATCCATATCAGCTGTGAGGAATTCCAGTACCCGTATTCAAAGTGTTCAAAATATATTTTAGTTCTAATAATGTTGAACAACAATAATTGCTGAAGCTCTTTACGAACAGGTTTGTACTATTTTGAAAATCAGTGTTACCGAGATTCTTATAATCTAAACATGATCACCATCCAATTTACGTTGTTAGCTGTGCCGCGCTTGGATTCATTTTTTATAATTTTTTAAATCGACAATTTCATTTATAACAGTTTTTATAGTTTGCTATATTAATCATTGCTATATTAATGGTACAATGATGCATAAAATGACAGTACTTGCCTATAAAAAATATTTGCACATTGTACAAACAGTTTCTCCCGAATAAATCCTAACAAATAATGCAAATAATGCGTCCGCAGTCGACTAGACTAACAAATAAATGACAATCGTCAACACCGCCGACGGTTGCTACGATTTTCAACCAAAATTAAGTTGAAAATACTCAACCGTTCATTGCGCGAAGAGAACGTGATGATTGAGTAGCTTCAACTTAAAATTGAGTTGTTTTGATCATCAAATTAAAATATATACAAGTTAGGTTTGAAAATACCAGTTAACAATAGCAAATGGTCCTCAAACATTGTTGATAATATAGATCTATAAGCAAATAACGAATGACGATGTTGTAATTCACGAAGTAAACAAACCTGCCAAATATTTTTGTTTATATTGGAATAAAATATCGAACACCAAAATAATCATTAGTGACTAGATGGGTGAATTCTACCTGCATCAATTTTTGTATTCACCCAACTGCTAACCTCACTTGACAGAACTCAACGTTGAGTTTTTTTTTTACTTCATTTTGGGTACTTTTTTCTTAGCGTGTACACTTTCGATTTACATCACTTATCACGCGTGTATAGTCTCGTGGGATTGTGGCTCGGCTCTGGATGCCGAGGTTCATGGTTCGAATCCCGATTGCAACTTTTTTTTTTCATGTGAGGAAAATATTCATACGATCAATATGAACTTCTTTCTATTAGGGAATCGTATAAAACTAGCAATAATGTCTTCTGGCAAATTTCCATACAATATTCAAATGAGTTCCTCTCGATTTGTTCGCTCAGTGTACTTATACAACATTTTATACAGCTATAATCACTAAGCTGTATAGCGGCTAAGGTATTTTTAATAAAAAGGCTTTTGAAAAGCTATAACGAAGCCAACAAATAAAACTGTGTAAGAGAACACAGAATGATCATTCAAAAGCTTAACCGACTAATTTCTTAGCTACATAAACAAGCTGTGTAAACGTACACAAACATTGTTCGCATAAGAACTTTCTTTTCAAAGTATGCAACCTAGAGCTAAATGTTGTGTTAAAGCTATGTTACATTACGCATAAGTACTGTATCGATTTTTTAATTCTGCTTATTGCTTATTCAGCTTCACTTGCTTTTATACAATTATAAAACAGCTTCTAAGTTCTTAGCTTCGGCTTAGGCAACTAAAAATGTTAGTTGGGCGGATATTTTCCTGTATAAAATACCCAAGTAACACCAGAAACATCTGCTTTGACAAGAATATAAGAACTTTGTTGTAAAGAAGTCGTGAGGATGATATATCAAACATGTCTAGTCTTGAAAAAGTTTTGAGTATGTTTTTCTACACATATTTGGTTAAAACGTGGTACCTGAACAGTGAATACATTTTTGTTCAATGTTTGTTCGATCAACTTGAATTTTACTTCCCTCTGACATCGGTGACTGTTTGTCATCTTACCACTACAAACCATCTTTACTCACTTTTGAGTAGCCATACTTTTGACTGATTTGAGTCAAATGTACTTATTTGTGGGTTGTTTGGAAATAGCGTGTATGCTAGTTGTTTGTTAATATGTTGATAGGCTGCATTCAAGATGAACTTTAGACATATTTTTAACATCCTCATGCAATAGTGAAATTCTCGAGTAACTTATGATTAGGGACTAAAAGCCATTTGTAAACAATGACTTTAAACGTTAATCTCTCACGAATCAAGAGAATCCTACTATATCCATATAGTCGAAGTAACATTCTTCTACCAGATGCTGTTTTCATTTCACGACAGTGATATAATATTTAAGAGAAATCGACATTTAAAGTCATTGTTTACAAATCGCTTATAGGCCCTTAACATGAATTACTCGGGAATTATTCAGAATAGATTGCGGATGGAATACAGTGACGGCTGAAAATATGTATAAACCGTTTAATTGAAATATTGGAATAAAACTAAACACTACCTAAAAGTAAGATTGTGGTGCAACTCTCTGATTCAAATAGTAGTCGAATTGGGCATAGGGATTTATTCAAATGTTACGTAAAGCAACAATTTGGGATGTTGTTTTGTTATAAATTGTTACGCTTTATTTATGGGGGAGTCTTTTGAGATCTAGCTACGCACAACATAATAAAAAAAATGTATTTGTATTTTCCTTTATACTGACGTTAGTCTCTTCAATTCAGGGGGTAAGTCACTCGACCACCTTGTGTTACCACCCTAAAAAACACAATCCGCCTTGAAGTGTGGCGCCACCACATGAAAGATAAATTCATAATTGGCACCACTTTCACGAATCGATTGTTTGTTTTTGATTCCCTCTCGCTTACACAAATGTAATTCAGACGATGCATATGTGAGCATGTATTAAACGTCTGAACCGAGCATGGTTGCCAATAAGCATAAATTTTCGATTGTAGTTTGTGAAAACACAAAAACACCTTCTGCCACCCCAGAAACACATTCGTACACGATCAACACAAACACAACGTGGTAGAGTTACTCACCCCCTGGTTCAATTTTACATAAAAAACGCAGAAAATAAAAATCGAACACTTGAAATCAAGTGTGTTACTAATGTTTTTACCCCTACTGTAGACTTGTACTGTAGGACTGCGAACTTTGAAAGTCGCCATGTTGATTTTGGTGGATTCCATAAAGAAATCTCAAATTCCTCAAATTCCATAATTTATTCGAGGTTCCTTCTACGTTTTTTAATATAATCAATGGCTCATGAAATGAGGGAAGGTAAAACGGATAGTTGCACTGCTAACCTTGAGCCGCATATACAATTTTGATGCAACCTCCACTCCTATTTAAAAAAGTATTAAACAATCATCTTTTACGCGTAAAATACTATTAGCTACGATATCCTTTCGCCATTGAAAATTTGTGTTTATATTTTGTTAACTTTAGTACCGTGCTGACTATGACAAACATATCATTCTGTTATAAGCACGCTGTTTTATGGATGTCTTATGGATGTTCTACAGAACATCTGGTATGACCTAAAAGATGTTCAAAAATGCCACATTTATTGTGCTTTTTTGGTTAAATGCGTGTATGAAATTAAGTTTTTGGCGTTAGGAAAAAACCTTGAGCTCTGTCTAAAAGGTGTGTTTTCAACATTAATATGACATGTGGTGTTACTTGGCTAGTTTCCCCATGGAAAACCCTATGTAAAATTAAATCCGCGGTCGCTAAAAATTAGTTTCACCAATCGACCTGAAGTTTTGTACAGTTATTTTTGGACTTAATAAGCTCCCAAAAATAGTACCTATCATGCAGAACCAAAAAAAAAACAAAAGAATTGCACGAAGCTGGATTCGATGTACTTAGTTAATAATGTTTTATTTTTTTTTCATTAGTGAAGTAAAGAAATTATTTAGGAGGTTTTAAGTCTTAAAAAACAAATAATGCGAGTAATAAATCATGCATGGATGCGAACGCCTAACCTGTAATATGGTTTATATTTATTTCACATAATAGGTATCTATTCCGAAGTGGAAACTATGAACAACCATCGGACCGTTTCTATAATACAACTGTGGAAGTTTTACCGGCCGATTTGTCAGAAGATTCACCACTATGGAGTATGTTCAATACCACAAATGATGGTTATTTGGTTATTGGTGCATTCAATGACTTTGGGATCGCGGAAGGTGCTATCGATACAAAAATAGGAACACTGAAAGAACTTCGCCTACATGTATATAGTGAGAGCCAAAACTGGGTGATTTTACGAGAGGTAATTAACACGTTTTTTATAGCTTAAACTTTAGCATAATCATAGACAGCATAAACGGCAACCACACCACGACCAAAATAAATAAATTAATTAAGGTTAATAATTAATAGGTTATGATTCTTTAAAAACTCAACAGTATTTCTGCAAACCGTACCTAAACCGAGAAATACTCAGAGGACTGAAGCAGTATAGTCACTAGATTCATAGTCTGGCGGATACAACGACGGGAGCCAATTTGAACTGTCACTTGGCGGAGCCAATCGAGCATATCTCGAGTAATTCATGTTCATGGCCTAAAAGCCATTTGTATACAATGACTTTAAATATCGATTTCTCTTGAATCTTAAATCACTCTCGTGAAATGAAAGCAGCATTTGGTAGAAGATTGTTAGTTCTACCATATGGAGTAGTAGGATATAGTGAGATTCTCGTGATTCGTGTGAAATCAACGTTTAAAGTCATTGATTAGAAATGGCTTTTAGGCCCTTAACATGAATTACTCGAGATATGCTCGATTGGCTCCGCCAAGTGACAGTTCAATTTGGCTCCCCTCGTTGTATCCGCCAGACTATGAATCTAGTGACTATATGAAGCAGGCGTTAGTTCTTGAAGCCTGCTACTTTTGGTGTGGCGCTACACAGAAAAAAATCTTGTAGTAAAAACTACCATTTCAACCGACTATGCCTATCTTTAAAACTACCATGCAATTTCAATCAAATTTACTACGTTTATAGTAAAACCTTCAACGTTTCTGGTATATTTGACAGACCTCATATTGATATCAACCGCAACGTGGTTGATCTTATCGCAGGCATGGTAAAATCAAACGCATTTATAGTCAGCTGAAAATTGTTGGTGATTAATTTAACCCTCGAAATGGTAGTTTCTACTGCGACTTTTTTTTGCGTGTAGTGACGATTTGAACATTTTAAGCTCGGTTCACAGTGGATTATAATTCCTTATGATATTTCTTCTATCAACCTACTAGTATCAGTAATGTAGATAAAACATTATTATACCTTGCTGATAAACAATGAAAAAATACTATCGTTGTGATAATCACTGCACTAATTACAACACGGAAGACTTTACTCTCGAATCATATTGACTAAAATTACGCCAACTTCCACCGCGTATATTGTGTTTGCTGCCTACAGCCTTCAAGAAAATCGAGCTGTCAAATTAGCACCACACGCAGCACCAAATTTTCGGCTTCACGATTGTTGTTCGTGGATGATAATCGCTTCAGTCCTGTGGAAATATTCCTGGTGCAGTTGAAAACCGGAATATAGCAGTCGCGCCAATTGATTTTACTCCAGTTCCATAAGTACAAACAATGGCGCATCTAGTGAGCTGTATAGCGCATCAGATCCGCCATACAGCGCACTAGATGCGCAATTGTTTGGACTTATGGAACTGGAGTAAAATCGATTGGCGCGACTGCTATATTCCGGTTTTCAACTGCACCCGGAATACTATCCTTCAACACTTAGTTACGTATAATTCTGCAGTAACGAAAGGCACGAAATTATTGAGTCTAAATTTAAAACATGAACCACAAAAGAGGAGAGTGAGAGAAGTCTGAAATCCCGAAATATGGGGACACGTGGTTTATGGACCATCTTTCAGCAATTAACAATTTAAATTACCTTATAAAAATCACTTTAGATTGATGGGGACGCAAGTTTTATTTTTTAAATCAGTTCGTTTATTTGTTAGGCTCAGGCGTGTGTAACACTTTACGGAGCCGATATTCAATATTGTTGCGAACAAAGTTCTACTTTTTGTTATTAGTAAAAGAGGGATGCCAATTACTCGTGGCTAGCTCGAGGTTAGTGGGTTTGGAAAGGGATAGGTAGGTAACTTATTTAAGCCATTATTTGCTGCTTTTGGTTGCAACACTAAGCCGCAGATGGGTAGCCACAGCTTGCTGGGCAGGAACAAGTAGCACGGAAACAAAGGGATAACTGGGACACAATGGTAGGAAATTTACTAGAGTGGAAAAAAGGAGGGTGATGACGTTACACTCTTAGATCAGACAAACAAAGGAATTCGTAAATCGCTTGCGTATAGGGAAGATCACACATTCCTAAAACATCTCTTACCTCGCGGAAGCGTTGTCTACCTCGGGGGCCCTAGGGTATCCAATAGTCGTGCTCTGGAGGCATCATTATCCGGGCAATGCCAAACTGCGTGAGCGATGTCATCATAACCTGTTCCGCACCTTTATAAATTGCTATCGACGAGGTTAATTCTGTAGAGATGTGCGTCTAGCGAGTAGTGGTTGGACATAAGTCTTGACATCACACGAATGAAATCACGACTTACATCCAGACATTTGAATCAACGAAACATTTGGAATAATGGAACGTATCCACCGCCCAAGAGAATTACTTGTCCAATCGTGTTGCCAACTTTGAAGAGAACTCTGACGTACTAATGGGAAAAATTCATCATGTGAAATTCTTCTTTCAAAAATCTCGCCTTCTTGCTAGACCTTTGCTAGAGAGTCCGCCTTCTCATTGCCTGGAATTGAGCAATGTGAGGAGATCCATCTGCTCCACATCTGCTCCCTTATTTTTGAAATAAATAAATATGAATGCTGTTCGGTAGTTCAATGATTCCACTTTAATTATGTTCAACATGAAGTGTGCTTATATTGAATTGTACTAAAACTAGAATACTTTGTACCTATTTTGCCTTAAAAACAATGAAAGTGTTCTAAAAGCTACTCCAATCGTTTACCTAGGAAATACAATACAGACAGAATTATATACAACGGAAGACCGAGTCTTTTATTGAACCATCCGAAGGGTTTCTTTGCCGTCTGTGATCCAATTCCAGCATAAGTTGCTTGTCTGCAGATTGGAAGACGTTTCTAAGGGTAATCCGTTTTGTGACGAGATTGTTCCAACGACATTGTCAAGACGATCGATCGTTTCTCGGCCCTATACGTTAGGGGGGCAAGGGCGAGTTTAAACCACAGTGAACGGTTAGTGGGCAACATCGTTCAATTTTACACCGATCAGTCGGTTGTTAGTTACTTCGGTTGTTTCTTCTGGACCCAGGGGCTAGCAGAGCCGTTTAGTAAAACCTTCGTAAAGGCATTCCAGGCGTACCGCCTGAACAAGTGCCTCACTGTTTGCAATGACTTCAGGGCCTCTGTAGAACTGAGACTATCTGAGAAGATGAAATAATGTTCTATGGGCATGTCGGGAACTAACCCCAATACGAAATTGATTGCTGCCAGCTCAGCAACATATACGGAACAAGGTTCCTGAAGTTTCCGGAAGGCAGATGAGTATTCATTGTAAACACCGAAACCGGTGGACCCATCAGTGAAAATTCTTCTATTGCAATTGACATGTTGGTACTTTTCATTAAAAATATAGGTAGTTAAAATAGGTTGACGTTGATCTGGAACTCCTTGAATAGCCTGTTTCATGAAGAGATCAAAATCAATAGAGGAACTGTGATAAAAGAAGCTTTCACACTTGATGATGATTTCTAGATGAGAGTTCCCAGAAGCGGTTCTGTAAGGGTTTCACTTCTGCCAGAACCTGCAGGCTCATGCGTTGAATGCATACAGCCAAGGGAAATACGTAAACAACGGTATTGAATGCGTTCCAATTTAATAAGGTGGCTGTTTCTTGCCGACAGGAAGCAAACAGAGCTACATTCGAGAACTGAAAGAATAGTTGTTTTGTAGAGTAAAGTTAGATCTTCCGGGTGAGCACCCCACCATGTTCCGGAAATTGATCTTAGAAAATTGATCCTTGGTTGACATTTCTGTTTTAAATAGGCAATGTGAGTACTCTAAGTGCATTTTGAATCAAACATGACTCCAAGGTATTTGAAGGTCAAAGATTGGGTAATATCTCTTCCCAACAGCCTGAGACGCAGTTGGGCTGGGAACCGCTTTCTAGTAAACACTACCATTTCGGTTTTTTGCGGTGAAAACTCGATCCCCAAATTTCTGGCCCAGATGGACAGATTATTTAGGAAATTTTGCAATGGTCCATGCAAGACTTCCGCGCGTGGACCTCTAAAGAAGATCACAGCATTGTCTGCAAGTTGTCTGCGTGCATCTATTTTCCAAGCAGTTATCATATCTTTAACATAAAAATTATAAAGTAAGGGTCTTAAACATGAGCCTTTGGGTAAGCCCATGTGGCTTATTCTGGAAGTTGTCAGTTGGCCTAGATTGAGGGTCATTTGTTTTTCTGACAGTAAATTATACAAAAAACTAGAAGGGACAGCCCAAAGGGGTTGTAGGCAAAGTTGACGTAGGACTACGATGCAATGTGCAATCTAGATCGCTTGATTGTTTAAAAAGTGGCTGAAATTGGTTTCCTTCCAAATCGAATTCCCATACACTAAACGTTCGCACTACACCCTTTATTATTTGATATAGCCTATCTTGATATCATATGTCATACATCTTGCTTTCACTGGAAATAAGATGTATGACATATGATATCAAGATACTCTATATCAAGTAATATGCAGTGCGAATGAGTTTTGTTCATTTGGGAAACTTTTACTCAAGGTCAAGAGGCTGGTTTCATTCAACTCCAATTGCATACGATTTCTACGAGGCCTATGTGTGTACAACACTGCTAAAAGTGCAAATGTCAAAAACATTACGGCTTGGCACACGAAAGATGTTTTTCACAATCGACCACTGCTACTAACAAAACCTCATTTCGTCATGAAGCTGGTTTACTAGACCATGGCTTCAGTTCGCTCTGAAACCTCATGTTTGGCTAGCTCTCCCGGCAGCATGATCGAAAGGCAGTTTGAATTTCCAGAGACCATCCGCCAATTGATTTAAGTTAGTCGGGCAGCTACGCTTTCAATCCACTCGGAAATGTCATTTACGAAGCTGTTCGTAATACTTATTGCTTTGGAGGAAACGACAGTATCGGGTTAAAATGCTTCAGCACCCGTTAGAACCTTGCTGCTGGAACTGTTTGCCTTCCGAGATGGTGGAGTGAGAATACACCATAAGAGCATATTCTGTTGATATGATCGACCACCTGAAAATCATTATCCTTATTGCTTTGTAGATGGTTGTGGTCTGTTTGGGGATTCAAAGTCTATTATTGCTGATAGACGTCTAGGTCGAAATAGTGCTAATTGAACTATAGACCATCATTGGGAAGTAAATATATAGAAAAATCTATTGTTAACTCTTTAGAAAGCATTTGGTGGCCCTAAAACGGACCGTTTGGTTTTAGTAATGATACGGCCCTAGTTGTATTTTCTACGATGGTAGAACCACATACTTTGCAGCCATATTTATGCTTCGACATTTTAGTTGGACATTCTCGAAATTATTTGATTCCTATCGAATGAATGAAGTTTCAAACAGCACAAAAGTAATATTCAACCAAACAAACTCTTTAATTAGCAAACTGATTTGGTCGTACTGAAAAGGACGGATATAGTTGACGCGAGAGCTACATTGTTTACGGTTAAACTTGGGGTTTCTTCTTGGTATTCTTGGTTCAGCTCCTCGTCGGTGCGGGTGGCCATCTGCAGGTGACGTGTGATGATTCTTATCCCGTTGTTGTCACGGGCGGCTTTTTCCCATCAACTCATAGGCTTCAGCAGCCTTATTTCTTGCAGCGAGTTGACGGGAGCATCGGCCCAAACAGCCAACTGCACCAACTTCTCTGGATAACGAATACTTATCAGTGCATCCGCCAGTGTGGTCGCACCCCTACTGCGTCGCTACAGCACATTTTGCTCTGCACAGCACTACGCTACCGTAAGACTGAATCAAATTTTCTTTCAACGAAGTCAATGTGATACTTAGTGCATCAAAGGTGACGAACTTCAGTTATTGCGCCACAATAATTAGTTTTAATTAGTGCACGCTAGCCGGATGATTTTCTTAACAGAAATGTTCCTAATTTGCTAGCCACTGCTAGCAACTAATCCGCTATGCACAACTAGCAACTAAAACGAACTCAACCACATAGTCGGTTTCTGAGGTGTCGCAATTCGGCTCGAATTATCCCTTCTAAAATTTCGGTCCATAGTTGTTCAACGGTCTTTGTGATATACTCCGGGACGCAGCGTTTAGTGAATGCTATTTTCAGCCGTGATGCGGTAATTGAACAACAAACCGACAAAAGAAAAATTCAACCAAACAAACTGATTTGGTCGTCCTAAAAAGGACGGATTTAATTGACGAGGGAGAAATAGTTTACGATTCCCCTAGGGTTGTTAGTCTCGTCACGGGCTGCTTTTTCCAGCTCGTAGGCTTCAGCTTTTTTTTCGCTTTTTTTTTCGCTCGAACCGTCGTCGAGGACGGACGTGTTTCAAGTACGGTCCGTAATTAAATTTGTATATAAACTTTTTTTAACCTCTTGACAACGTAGCGTCGTGCGCTTCTCGTGCTTCGCCTGTAACTTCAATTTATTTTATTATTATTTTTTCCGTTAAATCATAACATCGCGCGTGTTTTTTGCCGGCTTTTTGTGTCGCGTCGAACATTAACTACTAATCATAATGCCGTGCGGTGTCAAATCGTGTACCACAAATGACGACCACCTTCTTTGGAAGTGCGAATTCTGCAGCAGAACATACCATGCTGCCTGTATTGGAGTGCAACGAACCCGGGAGCGATTTATCACTCAATATGTGGTTCCCATGTGTACCGACTGTCAGGAAATTCTACGCAAGGAAACCGATGTGCGTTTAATGCTGCATCATCAGGAAGAACTTCTGAAAGCCATCCGCTCCCAGAATGACTCAAATCAGCGCATTGCTGCTGACCTGAAAAAGCTTTCCGCTGTGTCAATATTATTTGACAACCTTGACCACTTCTTCAAAGAAGTAATGGAAACGCTGACTAAGGTCAACAAAAGCCATGAAGTCGTAAGCACTTCAATCGACCACCATATGAAGTCGTGTGACTCACGTACGGCTTTAACATTAACCGGCATCGATAAATCAAATTCGATTATGTCACAAAAAATAAACAGTTTCCTAGACGATCGGCTCACTAGCCTACAAAACGACATGGCACTTTTAACGAAAAGCGCCGAATCATTAACTACAATACTGACTCACTTCAGCCAAGAGTCAGAACTTCATGAAATCCTAGATGAAGTTAAATTTGTGTCTGCGGCTATCACAGCCCCTAAGTCAAATTCATCGCTTGTCACCCCACCCCAACAGAAAACTTTAGAGGAGGAATTAACAGAAAGTCCTCTAATCGAAAACAATACCGCATCTGAACAGTCACACCATCAACAGCAGCAGCAGCAACAGCAACAGCAACAGCAACAACAACAACAACAACAACAACAACAACAGCTCATACAGTCGACTACGAGTAACGTCATCGGTGACCCGTTTGCTGAACGTCGAGCCAAATTGTCTAAACTACGTGCCAAAGCTTCACCAAAAAATGACCCTCCTGTCTCTGGATGGCGTACTTTAGGGAATAAACGGTGCTGGAGGCAGGACTGGTCTGGATACGACATGAAGCTTAACAATCGGCAGCTTCAAGAAAAAGCTGCTGATAAGGCCAGAGAAAGGAGGAAAAGAAGAAAAAGAAAACAACAACTCTTCCCCATCATCAGTCATCAACCCGTAGAAAATGCTCAAAACAACGTTCTACAAGAAGGCAATCGAACTTTGGGTACAGACAAAGAGCTACTGGCCTCAGCTAAAGCTCAATTTGCCGGTCCACCTTCTACCACCGACCACCCAATTGCAGCACTCTCGGCTTCAAAGTTTAGCTTCATACAGGGTGAAACAATAAACCCATACCAACCAGAAAGGCAGAGCCAGCATTCACCCAATATCGTGCAAATAGTGGCTGAAAGTACTGCACTACTACTGCCTTCTAACAACCAACAACATCAACAACAACAACAACCACAGCCAGCGAACCAACAACATCCAGCAAATCAGCAACAACAGCAACAACAAAATCAAGAATCACCAGCGGAAAATACCACGGCATCAACACATTTGGAATCGCACTCGACACCTCACTGGACACCCGACCCCATGCGTCCACCCATCGTAAACTTAACGCAGCAATCAGCTTATGGGGACAGGCGTTACTTAAAAGCTCGCTTGCGGGACTACAGAATCATGGAGACGGTGCGAACTTACCTTGCTTATCTCCATGACCAGCCAACAAATGTATGTACTCGCGGAATGACTAAAATAAGTGCCTCAGTAATGCTAGCAGCGGAAGGTTTACCTACGGACACCAACCTTCTACGTGAAATTTTCCTGGACGTTTACAAAGAGATGGGAGTATCACGCAATGACGCCTTGGCAGACCTGCAGTCACACCGCACATCTTTATCCAGCGATCGAACACACCGCCTGCAGCAACTACGAGAGAGTAGCACCAAATTTTACTCTACCTCCCCAGGGTCACATTTTCGGAAATAACGACGCCTTCCATAGAAGAAGAAGAAACGACGCCCTCCATAGAAGATGAAGAAACCTCATCAATATCGGTAAATATTTCATCAACCGACGCGCTTCCCACAATTTCTTCACCAAAACAGAATGCTACTGAAATTTTGATTTATTGTCAAAATTTCAATCGCATGAAAAGCCCATCAAAAATGAAAGAAATTCATAAAAATCTTCTTGGTACATCCTTTTCGATTATTCTGGCAACTGAAACTAGCTGGGATGAAAGTGTAAAAAGTGAAGAAATTTTCGGAAGTGCGTATAACGTATTCAGAAATGATAGGAATCTTCTTGAGTCTGGAAAGAAGTCAGGCGGTGGAGTCCTCGTAGCCGTCTCTGCAAAATTCAACTCAGAAATAATTCTCTCATCAAAATTTAATGAATTTGAGCATGTTTGGGTGAAATCTCATATAGCAGGTGAAACACACGTATTTGCCTCTGTGTATTTTCCACCATATAATGCTAATAAAAATACATATGAAAAGTTTTCGAATGTGCAGAATTTTTTTTTATCTGAACTTCCTCCTGAAGTGAAAGTTCACATCTATGGGGACTTTAATCAACGCGACGCTGACTTCATTCTAGACTCCGAAAATGAAAATATCTTACTCCCAGTCGTTGGGGAGAATATTACTTTGCAATTCATATTCGACGAAATCGCAAAACTTGGACTTAATCAAGTAAACCACATCAGAAATGAAGAAAATTGTTTTTTGGACTTCTTACTCACGAATATTCAAGAAGATTTCTGTGTGACTGAATCGCTGAACCCATTATGGAAAAATGAAATGCGTCACACGGCAATCGAATATTCTTTATTTATACATGAATATCAAAGACCCAACGACTGTGAATATGAAGAAGTCTTTGAATACAGACTAGCTAATTATGCGAATATCAGAAGCAAACTAAACAATGTAAACTGGCAGGAAATTTTCAAGAATGATGGAAATGTCGAAACTGCTGTAGACATTTTTTATAAAATTTTATCGGAAATAATTTTGCAAGAAATACCTTTGAAGAAAAAACGACGTCACCGAAATACGAGTGATCCAGTCTGGTTTAACAGACAAATCAAAAATTTAAAAAATCGAAAGCAGAAAGCTCACAAAATTTTCAAAAAATTCAACAGTAGTGAAAATTTAGCAAACTATCTGGACATATGCGACCAATTGAATCTAGCCATGGGTATTGCGCTTGAAGAATACAATACAAAAACTGAACTTGAAATAAAGTCATGCCCGAAGAACTTCTTCAATTACGTAAAAACCAATTTAAAATCTGACAATTTTCCATCCACAATGTACCTTGATGAACGTGTCGGTGATAACTCGGAAAAAAATTGCAATCTTTTTGCAACATTTTTTCAAGAAATCTATACGACATTTTCTGAAGAGGATCGCGATCGCGAATATTTTGCATTTTACCCTGAATTTACTGGGAGCATTGGCGTCATCCAATTGTATGTGCAAGATATTTTCCAAGCATTAAAAAATTTGGACGCCGCAAAAGGTCCTGGACCTGACGGAATTCCTCCAGTGTTCATGAAGAGTTTAGCAATGGAACTCACATCTCCATTGTTTTGGCTCTTTAATATGTCACTGGAATCAGGAATTTTCCCAACAATAGGGAAAAGCTCATTTTTGGTCCCTATTTTCAAATCTGGACGAAAATCTGACATACGTAATTATCGTGGAATAGCCATTATCTCTTGTATTCCTAAACTTTTCGAGGCAATTGTCAATGAAAAATTATTTCTCCAAATCAAAAATCAAATAACTGACAAGCAACACGGCTTTTTTAAGGGCCGTTCAACCTCGACAAATTTAATTGAATTTATAGCTCAATATCATTTAGCAAAAAAATAACAACACCAAACATATCAATTTCACTAGGTAATCAAAAAGTAGAAAAATGTGAAAGAGTTAGGGACTTAGGAATAATCTTAGACTCCAAACTTAATTTCATAGACCACTACAACACAATTATTCACAGGGCAAATAATATGCTGAGAGTTTTTGTCATAATTTTAAGGACCCATACACTATTAAAACACTATATATAGCTTATGTTAGGTCTATTCTGGAATATTGCAGCATTGTATGGTCTCCTCATTTAACCACACACGAATACAGAATAGAATCAGTACAAAAGCAATTTCTATTATATGCTCTTCGTAGGTTGGGTTGGACATCATTTCGTCTTCCATCATATGAAGCGCGTTGCATGCTTATAAACATCCAAACATTGAAAGAGCGTCGTGAGTATGCAAGCGTTTCATTTGTAAACGATATCGTTTCGTAGCGTATTGACTCACCAGAACTTTTATCAAAATTAAACATATATGCACCTATTCGGCAACTTCGAAATCGTAACCTATTCGCCATCAGCCATCGTCGCACAAACTATGCAACAAATGGACCAATAAATCGCATGATGGCCTCTTACAATAAACACTGCGAAATCATTGACTTTACAATGTCTCGGCATAAACTAAAACAGTATTTTAGCTCCATAAGAAACCAGAACATACAAGAATGAATAATATTATATTATATTTAACATATATTATATGGTCTACTTATGATTGACGACAATAAATAAATAAATAAATAAAAGCAGCCATGTCTCTCTCAGCGAGGTTGATAGGAGCATCGGCACGAGCAGCCAACTGTACCAACGTCTCTATGCACTCCCGCTTCACTTTACTCAATTTTTGAGTACAATTGTAAGCTATCTCTTTTTCTCTCACGGAAATGTTACTCAATTTTCGTAAAAAGTGGATCTTATCAATAATTGAGTTGATCCACATTTTCATCCAGGGTGCTTGCTGTCGCAAACTGTGCTGCAACAGCCACTGCACAGCTCCACGAACTGAAATGTGGCCAATATGGTACTGGATACATATTTTTATCAGAAATTCCGGGAAGATCCTGGAATATCCGATATGTCTTTTTTTTTTTAGTTTATAAAATGAACTATTAGACAATCCTGAACGTAATGTTCATCAATGTGATTCAAATATTGCCATTAATAGTGCTTTGTGACCTGTTTGTGTTAGTTATATAAAAGGGGAAATTACATAAGTATTGAAAATTTTATAAATTAGTCCCTAGAATGAGTTATTAGACAATCCTTAGCGTCAATTTCTATTATCGATATGGATTCAAGATACTTAATTAGTGCATGTTCGTTGAAAATTGTGTAGTTATGGCGTGTAGTTGGCGCTAACAAAACTAAAATCGGTACACAAATAGTTCAGTATGTAATCGGAGACTAAACTGTTTGATTACTATTGTAATAGGCCGTCAAGTACTGTTTCTACTGTTCATATCTTCGTAACGAAATGTCCGAATGAAAAAAATCAACAGCGTTCTATGAGAATGCTGTAGCTTTCATTTGCCGTCAACAGAACTGAAATCGGTCCACAAATGGCTGAGAAACCGCTGTGATATTATTTGAAACGCACACACACACACACACACACACACACACACACACACACACACACACACACACACACACACACACACACACACACACACACACACACACACACACACACACACACACACACACACATACACACACATATACACACACATAAACACATATACATACATACACACAGACATGTGCTCAGTTCATTGAGCTGAGTCGAATGATATATGACAGGCGCACAGTGGCACAATTCTGAAAAAAGACGGTCAAAAACATTTTCACCCTTTTGTCATCATTTTATCGAGTAGAAGTCTTCAGAAGAGTTGCTCAAAATTTCATTTCGCATCTTTTGAAAAAACACGCCTAACCTTTCATAAGGGCTTAACTACGCTTTCAAATTCTAACTTTTTTCAGCTACGAGATAACGGGTTGTTGTCTTCGACAAAGTTTTAGAACAAGTAGTTTTATGAAAAGTTGCTGAAGACACCAAGTTTCTAGAGCCTAACGTTAAAGAGATATAATTAGTTTTCTTTCAGGACTACATGAAAACTGTTTTTTTGAGATAATTAGCACTCTGCTCAAATTTGACGATTTCAATATGTTCGAAGAAGTTATAGGAATTATTAAAATAATTTTTTTTGCTGAGAACAACATTGCTCTCTGATGACCACATTTTAATATATGGTGATTGAAGTGTCTGTGTGACGTCATAATCAACCGCCTCAAAAAGAGTGCGTGGCACCTGGCGGGGTCTAAAACAGGTTGTATTTGAAAGACTATCTTATGAACAAGTATTCCTGAAATTTTCAGCGTTGGGTACTGAAGGGTACCTAGTATAACGTCAGTTTGAAATAGTACAGGTTATAAACCAATTTATATTTCACATTTAACGTAATGTTTAACAAGCTTAAAATAATATATGCGGGTCCTAAATTTATTGTATTTGGAAGAGTATCTTATGAGCTAGTAATCCTGAAAGCGTTGGGTGCCAAAGGGTACCTAGTAAATCCTATTTTTGATATGGTATGAATAGCAACGCAATGCTTAACAAACTTGAAGAAAGCTGGGCAAAATGCGATATATTGTTTGTAAAAGGTCAAATTGTAACTACTGTATTTTGAAATTTTGCACTTTTGTAGATAGAATGTTGAGCTTTCAACGTGATGTCACTACTGATGCTTTAAATTGCTGCATGCGCTTCGCTGTGGATAGCTTCATAAAGGGAAAATGCATAAATTACGTAGCATTTCGGGAAGTGTGAGAAGAGTTTCAGCAGTAAGGACGAGACATATATTTCAAAGAGTTATTTTTCAGAAAGGCCTATTTGATTTTGTTTACATGTTTGTATACATAATCAGATAGATTCTTTTGACAAACTATCCTAGATATAAAGCCAAAATACGAATGAAGGCATAGGATCTAAAACAGGTTAAAATATGCTTCGTTATGTATGGACGCATGTTTGTTAAATAGATAATATAACACTTCTCAGCATATTTTTTATTCTTCTACTAAACTTTTTTGTATTTAAAATTAAGCAGGTACCCTTTGATACCCAACGCTGAAAATTTCAGGATTACTAGTTCATAAGATATTTTTCCAAATACAATTAATTTGAGACCCCGCCAGGACCCGCATATATTATTTTAAGCTTGTTAAACATTACGACACATGTGAAATATAAATTTGCTTATAACCTGTACTATTTCAAACTGATGTTTTACTAGGTACCCTTCAGTACCCAACACTGAAAATTTCAGGAATACTTGTTCATAAGATAGTCTTTCAAATACAATCTGTTTTAGACCCCGCCAGGACCCGCCCACTCTTTTTGAGGCGGTTGATTATGGCGTCACACAGACACTTCAATCACCATATATCAAAATATGGTCATCAGAGAGCAATGTTGTGTTTAGCAAAAAATTTTATTTTAATAATTCATATAACTTCTTCGAACATATTGAAATCGTCAAATTTGAGCAGAGTGCTAATTATCTCAAAAAACCAGTTTTCAGGTAGTCCTGAAAGAAAACCATTTATATCTCTTTAACGTTAGGCTCTAGAAACTTGGTGTCTTCAGCAACTTTTCATAAAACTACTTGTTCTAAAACTTTGTCGAAGACAACAACCCGTTATCTCGTAGCTGGAAAAAGTTAGAATTTGAAAGCATAGTTAAGCCCTTATGAAAGGTTAGGCGTGTTTTTTCAAAAGATGTGGAATAAAATTTTGAGCAACTCTTCTGAAGACTTCTACTCGATAAAATGATGACAAAAGGGTGAAAATGTGTTTGACCGTCTTTTTTCAGAATTGTGCCACTGTGAGGCGGCCCTCTGGGCCTCGGATAAAAAGTCGAGTTTTCAAGCGATCTTAATACTCTTCTATTGGTGTAAGAAGGGTAAAAAAGGAAGTTGTAGAAATATACTATATTTCAAATTTTCAATATATAAAATGAAGTATTAGACAATCCTAATCCTATAATTATGTGCTCTCATGTATTGTTTTGGTCATATCTCCATGAAGGATTATCCAATCATAATGAAATTTTGACCAGTTATTTGAAGATTTTATAACTTTGATTTGGCGCTATCAAAACTAAAATCGGTACACAAATAGCTCAGTATGTAATCGGAGACTAAACTGTTTGATTACAATTATAATAGTCCGTCAATTACTGTTTCGTTCATATCTTCGTAACGAAATGTCCGAGGGAAAAACTAGAAGGGACAGCCCAATGGGGTTGTACGCAAAGTTGACGTAGAACTACGAAGCAATGTTGAATCTAGATCGCTTGATTGTTTAAAGAGTGGCAGAAATTGGTTTCGTTCCAAATCGAATTCCCATACAAAAAACGTTCGCACTGCAACCTTTATTGATATAGCCGGTCTTGGTATCTACATTCATAAATCTTGCTTTCACTACAAATAATATGTATGACATATGATATCAAGATACTCTATATCACGTAATATACCTAGTAGTGCAAATGAGTTATTGATCATTTGGGAAACTTTTGCCCAAGAGGCTGGTTTCTTGGGCCTATGTGTGTACAATACTGCTGATGTCGAAAACATTACGGCTACGGCACACGAAAGATATGTTTCGCAATCAAACACCCCAAAACCAAGCCCCCAGCACTCCCAAAGACATGTCAACTCTCTTTCCAGTTGTTTCAAAAAGGGCCATTTTGGTTTCAAGGGAGCAGCTACTGCTACCACCTTATTTCGTTATGAAGCTGGTTTACTTGACAACGGCTTCGGTTCGCTCAGAAACCTCGTGTTTAGCTCTCCCGGCAGCATGATCGAAAGGCGGTTTAAGTTTCCAGAAAACGACAGAATCGGGTTAAAATGGGTCAGCACCCGGTAGATGAAGTGCTATACGTTTTCTTCTTCCAAACCTTGCTGCAGATGGTTGTGGTCTGTTTGGGGATTCAAAGTCTACCATTGCCGGTAGACGTCTTGGTCGAAATAGTGCTAATTGAACGATAGACCAGCATTTCTATTGTTAACCCTTTAGATAACATTTGGTGGCCTTAAAGAGGACCGTTTGGTTTTAATATTGATACGGCCACGGTTGTATTTTCTACGATGGTTAAGAGGGCAACAATCATTAACGTGTAGAAGAAAATCACATACTTGCCATATACTGCGACATTTCACTTCCTCAAAATTATTTGATTCCTTTTGAATGATTGAAATTTCAAACAGCACAAGAGAAAAATTCAACCAAACAAACCCTTTAAAAAGCAAACTGATTTGGTCGTACTGAAAAGGACAGATATAGTTGACGGTAAAGAAACATTGTTCGCGATTGAACTTGGATTTTCTTGGTTCAGCTCCTCGTCGGTGCGGGTGGCCATCTGCAGGTGACGTGGGATCGGATTCCTGTCCCGTTGTTGTTACGGGCGGCTTTTTCCATCAACTGATTGATGGGAGGTTGACGGGAGTATCAGCCTAAATAGCCAACTGCACCAACCTCTCTGAATAACGACTACTCACCAGTGCATTCTACAGTGTGCTCGCTCGCCTACTGCGTTGCAACGGCAGATTTAGCTCTGCACAGAACTTCGGCTACCGTAAGACTGAATTAAATTTTCTGCTGGTAATGGCGTCGGACGCTATTGCACGAAAGAATGCGGTACCAACGAAGTCAATGTGATACAAATTGCATCAAAGGGGCCGAACTTCTATTATTGCGCCACAATAATTAGATTTAATTAGTTTTAACAAAAATATTCTTAATTTGCTTGCCACTGCCAACAACTAAACTGGAAGCACAACTAGGAACTACGACGAACCCAACATGGTCGGTCTCTGACGTGTCGCAGTCGGCTTGAATTATCCCTTATAGAATTGGCGAATCTAGGTTGAAAAAAGAAGAAGACACCGAGTGGTGATAAATCTTTCAGCTCCCATGTTAAAGTATAGGACGAACATTTTGAAAAGCTTCTAAAAAATTCAAATGAAATTCTAATTAAAAGCGGTTTATTGTATGATGGAAGGCACATTCGGCTCGAATTATCCTTTCTAGAATTTCGTTCGTTACTTGTTCAACGTTCTTTGTGATATACTCCGGGACGCGGCGTTTAATGAATGCTATGTTCAACCGTGACGCGGTAACTGATTGACAAATAGTACAAGAGAAAATTTCATCCAAACTCTTTTATTAGTAAACTTATTTGGTCGTCCTGAAAAGGACGGATTTAGTTGTCAGGGGAGTAATAGTTTGCAATTCCTCTTGGGCTTTCTTTCTTCGTTCAGCTCCTCGTCGTTGCGGATGTCCAGCTGCAGGTGATTTGAGATGATTCTGGTCTTCTTCTTTTCGCTGGAGGCGATTTCTATCGACGTGCTCGTCAAACATCTCTGTCACTTACGAATGCACAGCGTGAACTGATTGGTTGGTCGTTCCCACATGCTTCATAATTGCTGGCACGGTTACTGTGGCAGTATGAACCAATCAGACCGTAGCGCAAATATGATGTCGTTTTCGACCAATAGCTTTGTGCGTTCAGAAATTTTTGTGGGACGGGAAAAGTTATTTTGAAGAAGAAGAAGACATTTGTTACTTGTTTCCTATGACATTGCTAGGGAAAACACATTTTTCAACCTGATGATATGCAAATTTGTATGGGAGCAAGAGAAGGTCATTTTTAAATGAAAAATTGAACTTTTTATACTAATTGAGCTTCATTCAAAATTCAATGCGAAAAATTTGTGAGTCTTTTTGATCAAATGGTGTATGAATGAAGTCATTCTGTTTAGTCGAACGAGAGTTATAAGCGTTCAAAAACCTTTCACTTTTGCGTAACGCTCTTATATTTCAAAATATTGAAACGGCACCCGGTATAGAAAAGAGAAACGTAGTCCTACGTTAAAAAATCAAAAGCGTTCTATGGGAATGTTGTTGCTTTCATTTGCCGTCAACAGAAATAAAGTCGGTTCACAAATGGCTGAGAAACCGATGTGACATTATTTGTAACGCACACAAACACACACACACACACACACACACACACACACACACACACACACACACACACACACACACACACACACACACACACACACACACACACACACACACACATACACACACTCAGTTCGTCGAGCTGAGTCAAATGGTATATGACACTCGGCCATCTGGGCCTCGGATAAAAAGTCGAGTTTTCAAGCGATCTTAATACCCTTCTCTTGGTGTAAGAAGGAACAAAAGGATTTTCATTTTAAGCGGCTGATACAGACGATACAGACGCTTCGTTTTGCGATTTTAACATTTTTGCATACGTCTATTTGAAGCGTTCTTGTATGGAGCGTCTCACATTAGCTGTGCGCTTCGTGTACACGGGGCAGTTCTGCAAATTGTGAAGAGGCTCTTTGCCACAGTAAGCACACTTTGTTGCTTCCTGTTGGCAACCATCCTCCAGATGTCTTTGGCCGCATTTGCCACAACGGGGCTTGTTGTGGCAAAAAGATATCGTATGACCCAATTGTTTGCACTTGGTACAATTAAATACCCTTGGTATCAAAAGGCGCACTGGAAAGAAAACATTTTCAATTTCTACAAATTTTGGAAGAATTGTTCCGGCGAAGGTAACTTGGAGCGAATCCGACGGCGAATACGTCTTTCTTCCATCTACCATTGTTGCTTCATGCAATTTTTTGCATTCCAGAATTTCAACGGTAGACGAAATAGAATCAGAAAAGCGTCCCATACCTTCCATAACGTCATCGTACATCAGGCTCGCTGCAGAAACCACACCATCTATCTCCATATCTCGAGATGGGATGTAGACGTAGTACTCGGCATTGTAACCTACGTCGTTAGATATTTCAGTAGCAATTTTATATGTACGTGCAGTAACACGCAGTTTGTTTCGGTTGACCTGATGAAATTCGGTCCCCGGATAACGACGCGTCATATTTCTTTTATTGCCAAAAAAGTCTAGGGCTTTCACTTTCTGCCGAAAGTATAGGAGAGGCAGAAGACGGCTGGTAACTGCGCGCCCTAAAAACATCTTTGGGAAGCAAGACGCCCCCCGTAGAATCCTCCATCAAAAAACCGCTTCAAGCACAAAAAAAATATGTTTTTTTTGAATCACTCTATGCAGAACGATATTTTTTGAACCACTCTATCCAGAATGATTCACTATACGGGAGAGGGATAAACAAAAGACACTTACAGATGAGGGAACAATAACAAAACTGTGCTATTTACTTGCCCTTACGCTGCGCCTTTGCCGGTGTGGCACTTTCTGCTGTTGTTCGCAAACAAAGCTCCGCTTGCTGATCAGCAGTGGATGGAGCGATGACCTTCCCTGTTGCGATGATGCTTGTAGAGTTATACTTTTTCCCCTCGAATGTTTGACGAGAGTACTGGATGTACAGATCATCCGTCGGACTCGGCCGGGAATGTCTGCTTCCCTGAAGGAACGGTTGGCTGGATATCAGTGGTTCAATCAGTGCACTAATTTCAATCACCGCGTGGTTGATAGTGGGTTGATAAAACTTAGCAAAAAATGTGGTGCGGAGGATAAAAATCTGAACCGAAGCTGCTTATTGTTCGATGCGGAATGAGGGACGCACGGTTGACAAGTTACTTTGAATAATGGAAATTCCGTTTAGTTCCTACTCCATAAATTACACCCATTTTCCAGTGGAATTTTCGGTACAGCAATTTTGAAATCTTTTGTTCAATGTTTCATTTACAATACGGATAACATACCTGTCCATCAGAAAGTGTACCGATATTCTTATGCTTATGTATGAACTGAGAACAACAACTGCTTATGCATGAACTGAGAAAACAAGGAGATAAACTTTTAGCCAATGGAATAATTAGAACCTTTCGGTCAGCTTGGACATTCCAGTGCCGAAAAAAGCAGACGCTTTCGGTGAAAACAAGTTCAGAATGCTATCGATTACAGGAAACTTAACAAGAGGCTGTTTACGACCGATATTTGTTTGTAATTGGTATAATTGGTATAATTGGTATAATAGACCAATTGAAAGGATATACCTATTTTTTAGACTTGGTCTTACGTAAGGCTTCCATTAGATTGAGATGAGAAACTTAGGAAATGAAAAAACAGCATTCTCTATTGATAATGACAAGTATTAAATTTCTCCAATGCCATTTGGCATAGAGAACACGCCCACCATGAATCAAGGGCAGTTAACTGAAGAAAACAGTGAACTCCCAGTGTCGCTGGATGATCTGGATATAGGTCCTAACGTGACGATCCATACAAAAAAAATGAAAGAGAGGCTGTTTTGAGCGTGTACCAACTGGACACGTTTGGTGCATGTTATGTTACAATAAGGGCAGCTAAACTTTGAGGGCGGAAGTATATCACGATGCTCTTTCGTGTGGCTATCTAGTTGTATGTGTCTCGTACAACTAAATAAACAGTATGGAAATTCCAGTTTATTTACTGTGAACTCTTGCTAAAATTTTAACGCCAATGGAATGCTGTCTTCAGTGTCTGAACAGTTATCATCGTGGTCGCTAGTCGCTACATTTACCTTTACTTCAGATGGTATATGTTCCCCAAACTCATCCATTTCCGTTTTCCCTACAGAATATGTTTTGTGTTTAAAACACGCATTCATTCGCACGCACGCACGCATTCTAGCTACTTCTTCTAGTTACTTGGTAGCTTTGACGCAGTTTCGAATAAACCTCACCGTACTGACATGATACTGTCGTCCCAGTTGCATGATACTGTCGTCCCATACCAAGTTGAACAGACCATGATCATTTCCAGTGGGTAACAGCAGAAGAAACATTCCGTCGTCCTTTGTTCGATTCAAATCAATTATATCAAGGAACTGCGATGGAACGACATCTGCGGAACGCCGGTCTCTTCCTGCAGAATATCCTTGCTTTGAAAGTGGCTCCAACAGACAAAAACTATTACAGGAACAGTCCATGATTTCGGTTTACCCAGTGCCTTTATCTACTTTTTCCCGAGGGGCACGCAAGAGCATTTGAGTACGACGCAAATGCTTTGAATGTAATAAAAAGTTCTCTAAATTACTTTTACTTGAAATACAAAAAGTCCTCGTCATAAATTTAAAATACACATTGATTACTGTTTAAATACCTTGAGCAAAATTCAAATCGTTTTGATTACTTTTAAGTACCATTATGTACGGATTGATGACTTTTAATAGACCTTTTAGTGCTTTGCTTCAAAGTACATTACAATTCATAAACGGTACTTAAAAAATATTTGTAACACTTTCGAGTACTTTCAGTACCAATAAGTACGGTTTGATTACATTTGAATACCTTGAGTACAGTTGAGAATATAATAATTACATTTTGGTGTTTTAAATACCCCGAACTACTGAGTAATTACTATGGAATATGATTTGATTTCAATCAAGAACTTTTAGTATCATTATATACATATTTATAACAATAACAAACCTTTTGTGCAATTGAGTAAACATTGATCACATTTGAGTACCTAATTACTTCTAGGTACATATTGATTACTTTAAAGCATGTAGTACACTATTTATTAAAATCAACAAATATTTTTTATAGGCAGATAAATATCTGACCAAAATTTATGATATCTGACAGCTGTCTATCTGCTTTTGGCAAATGTGTGCTCAATGAACAAATAATGCTCTACAAAATCAAATACCATTACTGCCCATACATAATAGTACCATTAACATCGGGAATTAAACAAAGCTGTGATGATATTTCAGTTCTCTGGGTATCGTAGAAGTTTGTACATTTTAATAACATATTCATAAAGGTCCTATTAATTTTGAATCGGCTTTTGTACATTAAACTCAATAGTTTGATTCTGGTAAATTGATGAAATCTTCTTCTTCGTCTTCTTAAGCATTTCAAGCTTATTGCTTTCACAATTAGCTTATTGCTTGCTCACAACTTAGTGTTCTAAATGCACTTCCACAGTTAATAATTGAGAGCTTCCGATGCCAGTTACCATTTTTGCATTAGTATGATGGTGTGGCAAGTACAATCATACGCTATGCCCAGGGAGTCGAGAAGTTTTCCTTAACGAAAAATTCCTAGACCAGACCGGGAATCGAACCCAGCCACCTCCAGCATGGTGTTGCTTTGTAGCTGCGCCTTGACCGACTGAGCTAAGGGAGGACCCTTGATGAAATCTTACAATGTATAAATGAAAAATCTATAACAACAATAGCCGGCCTGACATAATAAATAACTGTATTAAAATACTAGAGCAATGGTAGAAGACCTCAACCTCTTTTGCAATGACTTTGCTAAAAAGATTTAGTACAGGTCAATAATATCCTCATACACGGGAAAATACTATGCACTATTGTACCCCAACATCATTTTTTTCATTTTTGTTTATATATCAAGTGGAAAAAATAGTTTAGTTGGTCAAAGTTATTATAATTCACTCGTTGACGCTATCTTTTCTGATTACCAAAGGAGAGTTTTTATTGTAATGCGTACCAAAAAAAATGTCATAGAATGCAAATTATTATTTACATTTTTACATACATTACATGTATTCGATATTGATATCTATTTATTCATTTATTTATTTCGTCATTCAATCGTAGACTACATATTTACACTTAATTCTATCTTCTTAAAGATCGCCTAGAAACAAAATACTGTCTTAGGTTACTACGTGAAATTGTTAGGTCAATTGATTCACAATGCAGATTATAGAGAGACATCATTCGGTTAATTGGTTCGAATTTCTCATAGTTTGTCCGATGGATATTTAACGCAAATAAGTTCCGATTCCTCAAATGCCGCGAGAAGGTGTAGACATTTAGACTACATAATAAGTTAGGGGAGGAAATGCGATGTGTTACAATATCGTTTACAAAAGAGATCATGGCAAATTCCCTTCGATCTTTTAGAGCTTGAATGTCAATAAGCATACATCGTGCTTCGTAAGACGGAAGTGGAAATGTTGTCCAGCCTAATGTACGGAGAGCATACAAAAGAAATTGTTTTTGTACTGATTCTAATCGTTCTTCATGTGTTTTCATAAAAGGAGACCATATGACACAACAATACTCTAGAATAGACCTGACATATGCAATGTACAATGTTTTGATCGTATATGCTGCCGTTATACGCATAACTGTCCCATGTTCTATGGGATTCCCTATATACATGGGACAGTTATGCTTATAACGGCAGTATGGGTCATGAAAGTTTTGACCAAAACGTTTAATAAAACCTAGCATATTTGGTGCTGCATGGATAATTGTGTTGTAATGGTCTATAAAATTAAACTTAGAATCTACAATGACACCTAAATCTCTGACTCTATCGCATTTTTCTACAATTTCAGTTCCTAAAGAAACAGTAATTTGTGGTGTATTTCGTTTTCTACTGAGAGTAATTAAGTTCGTTTATTAACGTTTATTTCTAGTAAGCTTTTTTTGCACCATATATCAAATAATAATATTTCGTTTATATAAGTTACATTATCTTGGTCGTTCTTGATTTCCATAAATAGTTTCATGTCGTCTGCATAGATGAGAATTCACCTGCTTAAGAATGTAAGAAATATCATTGACAAACAAAATAAAAAGCCTAGATGCGAGCCCTGGGGAACTCCAGATAATACATGAACAGGGTGTGACTTTTTCCCATTAAAACTGACTACTTGTTGCCAATTTATTAAAAACGATTTTGTCCATTTAAGAAATTTATCCTCAAATCCTATTTTTCCTAACTTGTTGAGTAACAGAGGAATGTCAATACGGTCAAAGGCCTTGCTAAAAGACATAGTTGCCGTTGTCCATTGCGTTTAATGAATAATTTACGAATTCTAACCAATTTGTGGAAGTTGAGCGTCCTTTTGTACTTGGCTGAACAGTTTTCTATTGACGATAGCTTCAAAGAGCTTTGGGATGCTAGACATAATAGCAATTCCACGGTAATTGCGAATATCGGATTTTTTTTCCTAACTTTTATATGGATATTAGGTATGAGTTTTTCCAAATTTTTGGGAACTGACCTGAATCAATTGACAAATTGAAGAGCCAAAATAAAGGCGAAGTTAGTTCAAATGCAAGATTTTTCATAAATGCTGGAGGGATTCCGTCAGGTACCGCACCTTTCGCAGCATCAAGATTTTTCAAACCAGCAAGAATGTCTTGAACATGTACCTGACTTACTCTAATGTCATTTGAGGATGCAGGAAAGAATGAAAAATAATCTAGATCGCGATCATCATCTGAAAGTGTCCTGTAAATTTCTTGAAAAAATTTTGCAAACATGACACAAATCTCACCAGGGTCTCCAGCGCTTTTGTCATCGAGATGCATTTTTGAAGGAAAGTTGTTTGATTTTAATTTTGTTCTGACATACTTGAAAAACTGTTCAGGACATTATTTGATTTTACTCTCCGCTCTGAAATTATACTCTTTCAATTCGGAATTGATTGCTGAATTAAGCTGATCACAGATATTCAGATAATTTTGCAGATTGACACAAGAGTTGCATTTTTTGTAAATTTTGTGGGCCTTTTGCTTCTGATTTTTCAAATTAATAATATTCCTGTTGAACCATATTGGATATTTGGAGTTATATATGCGTCTTTTTCCTTTAAGAGGTACGTTCTCATTATCATCGAATGTGATTAATAAATGACTCTATTTAATTTAATAAGGTAATCAATAAATCAATCTATCAATTACAGGTACTTGAAAAACTTTTCTTTTTCTTTGAGTACTATCATGACTCAATTCTTTTAGGCACTTTTAGGTACTTTTAATACTCTTCTTAATCTTTCAAACAATTTTGACACATATAATACGTTTGAGTACTAGAAATTCCTTTTAAAAACAATTCAGTACTTTGTATAATCTAAAAATACTTTTGAGTTCTATGGTTCCTAAATTATTCTTGGGTTCTAGAAATACTTTCAAAGTGTTTTTGAATTTCTGTTAAGTCCCAGGAAATCCAAGAAAATTGTATCACCTCGATAAAGTCCTCATCGGAGATGCTGCTCCTAGATCCTAGGAAATCCTAGATGCAAAAATACTAAGCGAGGGTAACTACCAGCAAGCTTGGGAAATTTTGTCGGACCGGTACGAGAACAAGCGAGTACTAGTAGAAACTCACATTCGTGGGTTGTTTTCCTAGCAGAAAATGACGGAGGAATCGCATAAGGACCTTCGAACTTTGCTTAACGAAGCCAACCGCCACGTCGAAAGTTTGCGCTACCTTCAGCAACAGATCACCGGAGTTTCGGAGCACATCATTGTGTATCTGATAACTTCGGCCCTTGACAAGCCGACCCGTAAGTACTGGGAGAGTGGCCAGAAGAAAGGAGAACTTCCAAAGTATGCACAAGTCATCAAGTTTTTGAAGTCCAGATGCCAGATTCTGGAAAATTGTGAAAAAGTGTTCCAACCATCTACTCCAACAGTCAAGCCAAAGCAAGCCCAGCTACCTTCCAAAGCCCAGCCTCAGAAGAGCCACGCAGTTTCAGCTAGTGAATCTCAAGCATGTGACATTTGTGGTGGTGATCATCGCAACTTTCAGTGTACTGCCCTGAACAACCTCACCGCAACCCAGACAAACGAGAAGATACGAGTCGCAGGAGTTTGTTTCAACTGCCTGCGTAAGGGGCACCGTTACAGGACTGCCCATCAAGCAAAGTGTGTCACAGGTACCAGCGCCGACATCACACGTTACTTCATGAAGATAGGGCACCCAGCCAGAAGAAAACGCCGGATGTTTCTTTTCCCGTGGAAGCAGTGGCCAGCCCGCCACCGATTCCGGCTGCTTCAAGTCAACCATCGATGTCGGAGCAGAAGATTCCTGCCCTAGTGGAACCACCCGTTTCCACCACCTGTTCGTCGAACATCGCCCTTGATAGATTGGCTGCTGCTTACCGCAGTGTTGCAAAAGTTTGACAAGAGAAATCACCCTCATCCATGCGGTGTCCTGTTGGACAGCGGATCCCAAATAAACTTCGAGACGTAAGAGACGGCTAACCGCCTTGGCCTTAGAAAGCAACCAGCCAACGTTCGTTGGCATAAACGTGTGGTCCCACGCCCGGGACAAAGTAACCCTGAAGTTCAAGTCCAGAGTATCCATCTTCCAACCCAGCCTCGAGTGCCTACCCAAGTAACCACAAGCATTATATTATTGCACTTATTCAACCCAAAATCAACATCGGTAATGCGGGATCACATCAATTCAACAGTTGTCAAGTAATGAAGCATTAGATTAACATAAGCATGTAGTGATGCATTACGAATGCAATAATGCTACTTTAGTAATGTCTTATGGCATTACAAAAGATATAGCATTAGTTCGATTCTAGTGGGGCCCTTTTCATATTTAATTCAACTTCAATGATGCACTAGACGTAATACATATGCCCTATTACAGCCTCGTGGTTATTTGGGTAGTGACTCCGAAAGTAACAATACCATCGTCGAAGATCAACATCGTCAATTGGAACATCCCCGATGGAGTGGATCTGGCCGATCCCGAGTTCCACACGCCAAACAAAGTGGGTCTGCTAATCGGCGCAGAGCGGTTCTTTGATTTACTGAAGCTAAGCTAGGTCATCCTGGAAGACAACCTGGCACAGTTGCGAGACACTCACCTTGAGTGGATTGTATCTGGTGTCATCATCGAACCACAGATTTTCAACATTTCCGGCCAGCATGCCAATCACGCTTCCCTGGTAGATGTCGAGCAAATGATGCATAAGCTCTGGCAAATCGGGGAAGTGCCAGATGTACCGAAGCTATCAACCTAGGAAATGGCATGCGAAGCACACTTTCTTACCACATAGCAACCTGACGAGTCCGGAAGATTTATCGCGAGGACGCCTTTTAACGAATGCTCTTCCCAGTTGGATGAATTCCGTGCTTTGGCCTTGAAGAGGTTCCTGATGCTGGAGAAATGCCTAATGAACAATCCAGAACTACAGGCACAGAACGTGGAATTCATCCGGAGTACGAGGCTCTCGAACATTGCCACGAAATCAACGAAGCCGACGATCAACCCAACCACCAGAGGTATTGACTTCTGCATCATGCGGTACTTCGCCCGTCCAGATCGAGCACGAAGTGTCGTGTCGTGTACGACGCAAGTGCCTGGTCATCGTCTGAACAACTGTCCCTAAACGAAGTCCTGCAAGTCGGCGCGGTTGTGCAAAATGATCTGCATTTTATTGTTCTACGGTTCCGTAAGTTCAAGATTGCCTTCTCCGGGGACGTCACCAAGATGTACCGTCAAGTTTTCCATGCGCAGGAAGATCCCTAGCTAGAACTTTGTACCGTTTCCTACGGTACAGCATCTGCTCCGTACCTCGCAACAAGGTGCCTTGTACAACTGGTCGAGGAAGAAGGTGAGTTTTTCCCCATCGCTGCTCGCATTGTAAAGGAGGAGACGTATATGGACGATGTGCTCTCTGGCGCAGACTCGGTGGAAGATGCCATCGAAGCCCAAAGACAACTGAAGTAGGCGTTAACCAAGCGATCAAGATTCTCGGCCAGCTCTGGGATCCGAGGGCCGATACCCTGTACATTGCAAACCTTCCAAACCAACCACCTTCATCACAGCAACGTGCCACCAAAAGAGTGATGTATTCAGAGATTGCCAAATTCTTCGACCCCCTTGGGCTGGTCTCTCCGGTTATCGTATTGGCAAAATTCTGGTTCAACGATTGTGGCAACTCAAAATCGGATGGGATGATCCGGTCGACGAAGAAACAGCTCAAAAGTGGCAAGAACATCAAGCATCGATGTCCTTGCCGCCCAATATCGCCATTCCAAGATGTGTCACATTCAACAGAGTGGTGGCTTACGAACTACATGGATTCGCCGATGCCTAGACCGTGGCATATGGCGCCTGCATTTACTTGAAAAGCCTATTTTCTAATGGATCAGCCAAGCTGTGCCTACTTACCAGCAAGTCGAAGTTGGCCCCTCTACATGACCTTACCATCCCTCGAAAGGAGTTATGCAATGCTCTACTACTGACTTGATTACTATTAAGGTGCTACCAACCTTGGGTATGGAATTCCAGAAGATTGTGTTATGGTGTGATAGCACGATTGTCCTGGCCTGGATCAAGAAACCGCTCAACCAACTCCAATTATTCGTCCGAAAACGAATCGCCGTGATCCAAGAACACACAGGTGGATACCATTGGGAAAACGTTCGCTCCCTGCATAACCCTGCCAACGTGGTTTCTCGTGGTCAACCACCTGAAGCCTTGGAAAACAACAACATTTGGTGAAATGGTCCCGAGTTCCTCCAGCGAGTAATGTATGACGTCGACCCACCCGATGATGTTCCAGAGCCCTTGCCAGAACTGAAAGAAGCACCCGTCATAGCAGCTGTTAGTATCGAACTATGCTCGCTTTTCTCCAGATACAGCAGCTTCCGCAAAATCCTACGCATAATGGGATACGTATTGCGATTCGTTGGCAACTGTCAAATCAAGAACCCTACCAAGCATCTGACGATTGCGGAACTACGCCAGGCAACCGAAGCTATTTTCCCCGTAGTTCAACAAGTTCATTTGGCGGACGAAATTCAACGAGTTGCTGATCACGAACCCTGCAAGAAATTGGCAAACCTACGCCCTGTTTACTTTGAGGCCTACTTCGTGTCGGTGGTCGGCTGGATCGCTCAAAGCCACCGTTTGAGAGCCGTCATCCCATTATCCTACCGCACAAGGACCCGGGGTACGCCTTCTAGTTTAGCAGATGCACTTCGAACAGCTTCACGTCGGGCAGTCCGGCCTGATTAACGACATGAGACAACGCTATTGGCTCCTAAACGCTCGGTCCACAATTCGGCAGATTACACGTAAGTGTGTAAGATGCTTCCGAATTAACCCAACCAACACCAGTTAACTGATGGTAAACCTGCCAGCATCAAGAGTGATACCGTCGCTCCCATTTGCCGTAACTGGAGTTGACTACGCCGGTCTTTTCCTGGTGAAACAAGGCGTGCGTCACCCTGCCGTGTTGAAATCTTATGTGGCCGTCGTTGTCTGTACGACTATCAAGGCCGTCCATCTGCTAGCAGTAACAGACTTTAGCAACGATGTGTTTTTGATGGTCTTAAAACGATTCCTTGAACGACGAGGAATGGTCCAGCACTTAACTGGAAGTTAGGTCGCATTACATCCGTATACCCTGGTAACGACGGTTTGGTACAAACCACAAACCATAGATGTCCTGGTTGAAGGTCCCATCCTCCGACGCTCCATCAATAAGCTCTCAGTACTGGCCATCGAAGATAACTTTCAACCTCCTGGTAATGTTGAGTAACCTCAACCTCAATCGTGATCATCATCTGAAAGAGTCCTGTAAATTTCTTGAAAAAATTTTGAAAACATGACACAAATCTCACCAGGGTCTCCAGCGCTTTTGTCATCGAGATGCATTTTTGAAGGAAAGTTGTTTGATTTTAATTTTGTTCTGACATACTTGAAAAACTGTTCAGGACATTATTTGATTTTACTCTCCGCTCTGAAATTATACTCTTTCAATTCGGAATTGATTGCTGAATTAAGCTGATCACAGATATTCAGATAATTTTGCAGATTGACACAAGAGTTGCATTTTTTGTAAATTTTGTGGGCCTTTTGCTTCTGATTTTTCAAATTAATAATATTCCTGTTGAACCATATTGGATATTTGGAGTTATATATGCGTCTTTTTCCTTTAAGAGGTACGTTCTCATTATCATCGAATGTGATTAATAAATGACTCTATTTAATTTAATAAGGTAATCAATAAATCAATCTATCAATTACAGGTACTTGAAAAACTTATCTTTTTCTTTGAGTACTATCATGACTCAATTCTTTTAGGCACTTTTAGGTACTTTTAATACTCTTCTTAATCTTTCAAACATTTTTGACACATATAATACGTTTGAGTACTAGAAATTCCTTTTAAAAACAATGCAGTACTTTGTATAATCTAAAAATACTTTTGAGTTCTATGGTTCCTAAATTATTCTTGAGTTCTAGAAATACTTTCAAAGTGTTTTTGAATTTCTGTTAAGTACCAGGAAATCCAAGAAAATTGTATCACCTCGATAAAGTCCTCATCGGAGATGCTGCTCCTAGATCCTAGGAAATCCTAGATGCAAAAGTACTAAGCGAGGGTAACTACCAGCAAGCTTGGGAAATTTTGTCGGACCGGTACGAGAACAAGCGAGTACTAGTAGAAACTCACATTCGTGGGTTGTTTTCCTAGCAGAAAATGACGGAGGAATCGCATAAGGACCTTCGAACTTTGCTTAACGAAGCCAACCACCACGTCGAAAGTTTGCGTTACCTTCAGCAACAGATCACCGGAGTTTCGGAGCACATCATTGTGTATCTGATAGCTTCGGCCCTTGACAAGCCGACCCGTAAGTACTGGGAGAGTGGCCAGAAGAAAGGAGAACTTCCAAAGTATGCACAAGTCATCAAGTTTTTGAAGTCCAGATGCCAGATTCTGGAAAATTGTGAAAAAGTGTTCCAACCATCGACTCCAACAGTCAAGCCAAAGCAAGCCCAGCTACCTTCCAAAGCCCAGCCCCAGAAGAGCAACGCAGTTTCAGCTAGTGAATCTCAAGCATGTGACATTTGTGGTGGTGATCATCGCAACTTTCAGTGTACTACCCTGAACAACCTCACCGCAACCCAGACAAACGAGAAGATACGAGTCGCAGGAGTTTGTATCAACTGCCTGCGTAAGGGGCACCGTTACAGGACTGCCCATCAAGCAAAGTGTGTCACAGGTACCAGCGCCGACATCACACGTTACTTCATGAAGATAGGGCACCCAGCCAGGAGAAAACGCCGGATGTTTCTTTTCCCGTGGAAGCAGTGGCCAGCCCGCCACCGATTCCGGCTGCTCCAAGTCAACCATCGATGTCGGAGCAGAAGATTCCTGCCCTAGTGGAACCACCCGTTTCCACCACCTGTTCGTCGAACATCGCCCTTGATAGATTGGCTGCTGCTTACCGCAGTGTTGCAAAAGTTTGACAAGAGAAATCATCCTCATCCATGCGGTGTCCTGTTGGACAGCGGATCCCAAATAAACTTCGAGACGTAAGAGACGGCTAACCGCCTTGGCCTTAGAAAGCAACCAGCCAACGTTCGTTGGCATAAACGTGTGGTCCCACGCCCGGGACAAAGTAACCCTGAAGTTCAAGTCCAGAGTATCCATCTTATAACCCAGCCTCGAGTTCCTCTGGGATCTGCTTGCTCCCCCGAACCAAATAAAGTCTGAACTCGGAAAAAACGAGACACATAAAAATGATCACCAAAAATTCATTTTAAATCGGATACTTCTCAGGGATTGAATATCTATAAATTAGCTATGTTTTGGCATAATTTATTTATTGAATTTCCTCCCTCATGCTGAATGCTCGTACATTTCTCTAAACACTGCTCATGAGCTCTTGGGCGAGGCTTTGTTCATCTTCCTTACACAATTTCTCCCAGTTTTTCTTCAAAACTTCATCGGTTTTGAATGTTTTTCCGCTTTTCTTCAACTTTTTCATTATCGCCCAAAACTTTTCGATCGGACTAGGTTCTGGTGTATTTGGCGGGTTAGCCTCCTTCGGGATCACATTAACGCCCTTCGCTTTGTACCAATCCATTACAGGCTTGGCGTAATGGCACGAAACGAGATCCGGCCAGAACAGCGTGGAAGCACGGTGAGAGCGGAGGAAGGGCAGTAAGCGCTTCTGCAAGCATTCCTTTCGATAAATGTGCCCGTTCATGGTGCCGGTTGTAACGACCGGCTTGTTGTACACTCCGCATTCGCAGATCGCCTGCCACAACAGGTTTTTCGCGAATTGGTCCATCTTTCTCTTCCGGAACTTTTCCGGAACCTCCATGCGGGACGTACCGACAAAAAACTCGAGGCCAGGGATTTGTTTCGTGTCCGCCTTCATATATGTCTCGTCGTCCATGACGAGACAGCCTGGTTTGACCAGCCACTCACAATACAGCTTCCGCTCACGCAATTTGGCCACCTTGTTTTGCTTGGCAGTCCGGTTTGGCGCCTTCCTGACCTTAAAAACACGTAGCCTAGCCCGCTTCATGGTTTGCTGGACGAACCACTTCGACAAATTGACTTTTTTGGCCACGTCTCGTGTTGGTGGAAAGGTTCGGAATATTCTTAAAGTACTGCCTAATCTTCCGCGCTTTCTCTGGGTATTCCGTTTTCGGTTTTCGGCAACTTCCAGCGCGCCGCTCGATGATCTTCGTCTCCATCTTCACAACGCGGGACACGGTGAAATGGTGATTCCAAGCCTTTTGCCGATCCATCTGTGCGACTGACCAGGATTATCGATTACCGCGCCCAAGATTTGCTGGCGTAGCTCATCTTGTTTCGAATGCATCTTGAAAACTACTTGACAAATCGTGATAAATTTTGTACACATAAACATAACACTCTAATCTAGTATTTCCCAAAATGTAATTAATGTTTACAAGATACTCTATGTCACGTAATATAAGCTATAATGTGAACGTACTAAAAGTCGCTCAACCGATTTTCAGGAAATATTCAGGACATACAATACAAAGGTATTTTTATTTCACTTTGTTTCTTTACAAAATCCAAAAACCGGAACTTTCTTCTTAATGATACGCATAAGATTTTGTACAACGCTTGAACCGACATTTTTTCCGCTTTCAACCTGTTACCAACGCCTTGGCAACAATAGTTCGACCCAAGGCAGGGCACTCGAGGAGGTTGATTAAGGTTAGGGCGAGATTTGTATATATGTAAATATTTCTTAATAGGTTAGTTTTGTTAATAGGTTAGATTTGTAAATAATTAATAAATTTTGGTTTGGCACTTTTGGTTAGAATAGTACATATTACATAAGAAAGTTAAAACTTCCTATTAGATAGCCCCTCGGAAACGCCTTGCATCTCTCAGCCGATGACAACCACTGTCA
>JASCZW010009326.1:0-43326 GCA_034211315.2 Aedes japonicus | reverse complement strand
CACTAAATTCTACCATTCAATATCCTCTATCTGTTTGAAAAATATGTCCATTTTATAGATTCTTATTCAAAACATTACGGAGCTCCTGTTGAACCGTAAGCGCGGTTGTTTGAAAGAATCTGTTATTATTTTATCGCATTCCTTTTGGATCATACTGTTAACATTCGTTTCCTGGTTTCCCCAACCCCCCGGATGAAGGGATGTAATGATAAATGAAGGGCCCTCTCACGACACTCGGTGGTTGTAGAATAGCATCAGAATAAAGGTGACTTTTGCCCGTTCTAGGATATGACATGAAGGGTTGCTCACGTTGCGTGCTGTTTGGCGTAGATACACAACTTTATGATGGATAACGTAATCGTCTTGCATGACGTTTAGGAAGCGGCATGTCTGCAATGGCATTTACCATCGTCCGCATATAAAATGTGCCCCATCGCCATTATCTTCGTAACAGAAACCGGGAATCCACTCAAGTGCTACCAGATTGGATTTCGACGTGATCTCCTGTCCGGCCACGAACATGCAGTAGACCTGCCGGTAGTAAAACGATAAATTTGCACATAGCGAACCTGCAGGCTATGCATTATGATGGGCGTCATTATCCTAATGGTGCAATTTGCTTGTTACCAATTCAACGGCGCTGTATTTATAGCGGAATGCAGTTGAAATAGGCGACTACTACTGCCGATGCTTTTGGTCTTTAGTATCGAAAAATTCAAATGATGATATCCTGCATGTATGTTATGTTTCATGTCCACACCAAGAATAGGATAAAGGTTGTCTTCGAAATTTTTGAACCACTTATAATTGCCCATTAAGGAGTGTATTGAAAATAAGCTATCCACAAACTTTCTTTAAAATTATGTTGAAAACCGATATTTTATTCATACAAAAAATTGATCCTTTATTGTACGAGGTTAAACTTGAACATAATGAAGACCGGATGAAATTTAGTTATTCTTCACGAATTTTCGAACTTTGGATCGAATGCCTTCATCAAGTTCCGGACAAGTGTTGCATCGCATTTTTTGGACGCTTGAGCCCAAATTTTTTTGAACTCCTGCATGTTCTCAGCCGTTTTACCAGTCTTCTTGAAGACCCTCTTCACGATTGCCCAGTAACGTGCGATGGGTCTAAGCTGAGGGCAATTTGGTGGATTGATATTTTTCTCAACGAAATCTATACCTTTTCCGCAAGCCAATTGAGAGTGGTTTTAGCATAGTGAGCCGACGCCAAATCCGGCCAAAACTGTGGAGGTGTACTATGCTTCTTATATAAAGGCAACAATCTCTTCTGGAGACACTCAGATCGATAGATTTCCGCATTTATAGTTCCGGTAGTGTAAAAATGGTTGACTTCAAACCACAGGAACATATTGCTTGCCATACCAGTACCTTTCGACCGAATTTCTCCACTTGAATCGACCTGTCCGCATCGCTCACATCCTCCCCAACGACGGCAGTAAAGTATTGTGGACCTGGAAGGGTTTTTGAGTCCTCCTTACATAGGTCTCATCGTCCATCAAAACGCATGCATCCGGACGCTGCAAAAGACGCGAATACAATTTCGCCCTTGTAGCTTTCTTGTTCGCACTTGTTTCGAGATTTTCTGCTTTGTAGGTCTTCAGGTGTCGCCTCTTGATACGCTGGATCATTCCGACACTGTTCCTGCTTTTTGGCCAAATCACGTATTGACATTGATTTGTTCTTCATGATTAGAGATACCACTTTCTGCTCCAGTTTCGGGTTGGAAGAACCGGGTTTTCTGCTCTTCCTGGTAGCTCATCCAAAGAATAGTGTTCCCAAACTTATTAATGATGGTTTTAACACCTGCATGATGAATTCCAAACCGCTTCGCCAATTTTCGCATAGTTATACCCTTCTCACTTAGCCATGTGTCCAGAACCTTAATTTTCACTTCCTTTTCAATACGTGACATTTTGAAAACGCAGAATTTGAACCGCACAGACAAGTAAACAAAAGCAAGCTGACAGTCAAACGCACAGCATGCAGTGTTCAGAGCATAAAAAACCATCACAAATACATGCGTACAACGCAAATGTATGTGGATAGCTTATATTCGATACACTCCTTACTATGTCTTGTGACAACGACTTCTACCCATTATTACTTTTTGCCGGTAGATGCATAATTGTGACATATAACAAATTATCAATTTCTAAAGAAAGTTTTGCTCGCTCTCAACTACTGTCATAAGAGTGCTTTTGAATTATCAAACACAAACCCTATACTGATCGAAGACCACCTACAGTGACCTTTGAGTCGATGATGTTGCGCTCATTATAAAGTCATTCGAAGGCTTGAGTAAGAGACGGGGCTTTAATCTGTATGTTTTGTTCTCGTATTAAAAGTGTCTTGACAGCAAGCAATAAGGAGAAGTAAGATGGGACGCTTGTAATTGAATCTCTTGAGCAAGACCGTTTCTAATGGCAAAGTCGCTGCACAGTGATTCCATCCCATACAAAAGGTGGAAAAAAGTCTAAAAATGGATTTTACATAGTTTAACTATGTGTTTCCAAGTAATTTTGGGTCGCTGATTTCAAATATGCTATTTAAATTGTCGTCTTAGGCCACACTACCGTGATATGGCCACTTTATTGTACCCTGGAATGTCCGGAACATCCGAAAAATGATAAATTAATTTGTCTCGACCTAAAGCAATGTGATTTTTTTCAAAACCATTTGTACATAAAATGTAAGTAAAACGACGTGGAGAACAATCTATGGTTCTGTAAGTGGCCATTGCATGGTCTTCCGGAAGTTCCGGAACATTCGTAAAACTTGATAATTCAGCAATTTTATACCAAAAAAAGCAGTGGGTCTTAGAATTTCACAACATTTGGTAAGTTAGTTCGTTTCTAAAAGTATATGACTATACTTTTTTTTGTCCTTAGGGTGACCCATTTTGAGATAGGGTGGTCCAAAACCAAATTTTAGACAAATTTATAGTTTTTAAGATTTGGACCGATTTTCAATTTTTTCTGCATAAATAAAATGAGTTTTCAGAAAAAGTATGTGCATAGAAAAATTAAATCTTATTTTATTATCAATGATGAAAAGGTCCAGTTCTTAGTATTTTAATGGCGACTACAATTTTCATGTATATTTCAAAAAAGAAAAATCAGACGATGTACGTTAAGTCATTATATTGATTGTAATGATTTATTCCAATATGCGTTTTCATCCTTTTTACTATTATCACAAAAGAAGGGTATACACTGACAAAAAAAAACGAGAGGAAATCATAGAAATATCGTATGGAAATTTGCCAGAAGATACTATTGCATATTTCATACGATTCTCTAATGGAAAAAATGATCGTATGAAAATTTTCTTGACAGAAAAAAAAAGTTGCAATCGGGATTCGAACCATGAACCTCGGGATCCAGAGATGATCTACAATCCCACGAGACTATCAAAAAGCGTGTCACTGAACTTTGAAGGGTCATGTACAATTTATGCTCTAGGGGGGGATGGGGTTTGAAGTTAAGTAACAACAAGCAAAGTTCGAAACAACAAGCAATAAGCAATAAGCTTGAAACGCTAAGGAAGAAAGGAAGAAGTGAATTCGTTACATGTGAATTACATGTACATTTATTTGAAAATACAAACCTCAATTGATCCACCTATTGTGAGATCTGACCCTTTTTTCACTTCCCTGGTAGTACTAGGAATACGAACCCGGATGTGGTCATTGTGGTCCTGGAATCTTGATATCATCACCATTGTACTTATTTTTGAGTTCTCATGTTATTTGACGTGTCGCATGATGAGTTTTAACCCAAATTTGAATCTGGCCACACTCCCGGGAGTCGCCGGAACATCAACCCGGATGTGACCAATGTGGTTCTGGACTCGTAATATCATTGCCATTGAACTTACTTCTAAATTCTCATTTAATTTGAGGTGTCACATAATGGGTTATGATCTAAGTCCGAAATTGACCACTTCCCCGGGGGTATCTCCGGAACCAGTAAACCAATTCCAATAAATTTACAAAACGACGTATGAGATCACAGTACCTTTCATATATTGTTTCATTCAAATCGGTTCAGTAGTTGCTTGAGAAACTGAGTTAGAAATTTCGTTACATACACACAGACATGTGTTCAGTTTATTGAGCTGAGTTCGTTGTATGTAACACTAGGCCCACTAGGCCTTGGCTTAAATGGCGATTTCCCAAGATATATACTTATATTTATATGCATATGTATATATATATTTATATACACTTCTTTGTAAGAAGGGTAAAATCGTGGTATATTGGATCTATTGCGAGATTTATGTTTTCACAAATTTTACGTGTTTCTCATACATTCCCAGACACTGGCCTCCCGGAACCATGATTGCGCAAGTTTGCGCAAGATGAAACCCAGATTTTCGAAAAGCTGGCAAAAAAATCTTCAAAATAAGCCTATTGTGGTGTATGTGCGCATGTGTGCTCACATTTGAATATTTAGTTGAAGTTTTTTTCCGATTCTCCATACATTTTATATGGGAGGAAAAGATCACGACCACGTAGGTCCCATACTTTGAAAAATTGTAGAGAGCGCAATTTCTATCCAATCTTCATAAAATTTTGGAAAAAGAAACTTCAAATAGTGTACAAAATTATAAAAATATATTTATTGTAAAATGAGAAAGTCGATTTTTCGACTTTTTTCCGCCTTGGAATCACTGTGCGCTGTGGAGACTTTAGAAACGGGCCAAACAGATAACACTTGTTTCAAGGTATTATAGCTATTGTACTTTGATTTAAATTTCACATTGTTTGCTAGTGCAATTGGGATTAACTGAATTTTACATTACAAAATCGATATTATACAAACATAATCAAAAACATGTAAAAAAAAACACTTTTAAGAGCATATTAATAGAAGGATTGCAATTCAAATTGGAAGACTTGAAAAGTTTAAAAAAGATACTTGATCACTTTTAAAAAGTGTAACCCCTTTTTTCAAACTTTGGTACTTCCAGGTTTACTAGTAAACGCGAGAAAATTCCTTTGAATCCCGCTATAAAAAGCTTATCCTTTGACAGATTAGCCAATTAAGTCTGCGGCATACAGACTTCTGCTGTATTGAGTGCTCGACTTATATTTTTGCATGCATTTTAGGGTAGATTTTACACTTTTTTATGGTAGAATGGACAAGCAGATTTAATCTTTGGCTTTTATGACTCATAGCGTTTTGATTTCTTAAAACATACTCACTTTTAGAGATAGAGAAATATAAATGTCTACAAAGATCTCAAGCTTCTTAAATTCTGCAACTATGTCGGAGATTCTTCTATTTCTTGAATATTTTTGCCAACCCTGACTTGAACTCATTTCAAAATGTTCAAAGGATATCGGTCGCAAGCAACGCTTTAGTCTAAGATTCCACTGCACAAGCGGCTCGCAAAACGCAATGCATGTTACCACACAACATATAAGTTAACTTACAATACATTCCAACCAATCAAGCAAACTCGATCCGTAGTTACAAAACTAGCCATACCATACATTAGGCTGAGAGTCAGCAAGTGTGGTAAAGATCCATGTTCCGTCAGGAAATCTACGAATTTTATGGGACTCTTGCTCCGAGTCAAACTTCATCACCGAGACAATAGTGTAGCTTCTAGGACTAAACCGACAAAAACAAGCTGCTGTTATTGCTGGAATGGCTGGATCTACAGTCAGCAGTACTTACTCGACCGTTGCTACGTCCAGCTCCATTAATTCTCCATATTCAAGTACACTAACGTTCAGTATCCTGTCAAAAATCACCAACAACTTGCCTGTTCAGTCAATCAACATTTCGCAATGGATTTGCTCCTAGCCGATCCAGACTTCGCTACATCTCAACGAATCGATATGGTTATCGGTGCTCAATTGCTCTTCAGCTTTCAGTAAACGGTTCAATTCGCTTCTTTCAGGAAACGGTTTACCACAACATCAACCTGTTCTCCAACGTAGTGTGCTAGGATGGGTATTTAGCGATACTGTGTTCTCCAATACTACCTCCCAAGACGCAGAGAAAGTTACCTTGATGTTTACCACTGAAAGTTTAGCCCAACAGCTCTCTCGTTTCTGGGAAGTTTAGAGTTTTGCCAAGAGCTGCGTGCTGTCCAGTGAGGAATTAGCTCGCGAGCATCATTTCTCTGAAACTACCACCCGTGACGAAACAGGTAGATTTGTCGTTCGTCTTCTGAAGAAAGAGAGCTTGGTGAGTCAACTTGGTGACTCTTAGGTCAGTGGTCTGCGTAGATTCCACTGGATGCAACGTCGTTGAAACAAGAGTTCCGAGTTGAACGACCGAAATATTGGCGGAGTGTATTGAGCTCGGCCATATGCTTCCCATAGATGAGCTACAAGATGACACCCCTCTTCACTCTTTCGTCCTCCCGCACCATGCCGTCCTCAAACCAAGCAGAACAACAACCAAATGCTGAGTAGTGTTCGATGGGTCCAACAAGTCTACTACGGGAATCTCACTAAATGATTGTCTCATGGTGGGACCAACCGTACAAGATACACTTTACGCTATCGTCCTCGGTATGCGCGAGGTGCCTCTTGTTGCAGATGTGACTGAAATGTACCGCCAAATTTGGGTACACCCTGACGATAGGAGTCTTCAGCTCGTGTACTGGCAAAGCAGAACCGATCCACACGTCCGTCCCTACGAATTGACAATGGTGACGTATGGCAGTGCATGTGCGCCGCATCTTGCTAGTCGATGTCTTCAGCAGCTTTCTTTCACCAACTCGGAAAATGCCGACGATATAGCAGCGAAAATTGGAACAAATTTTTATATCGGTGACTTTCTCAGCGGACCTAACACTGTAGAACGAGCTATCCATCTGTGTTGTGGAGTCCAAAACAAAACGTTTGCATTAAAACAATGGACAAAAATGGCTGATTTTGATTTTTGATTCACTCGCACTGACAAAACTACCCATGCAGCATCAATTATAGTAACCCATGGATCAGCAGACCAAATTTGACAGCTCTATCAGTCGAACTCTAACAGTGCACATTGGTCCGAAAGGGCGATTTTCAGGAATAAAATAAAAAGTGCACTTAGATGACGTGTAATCGATTTGGTGTCTTTAAAGAAGTTTTTGATAAGATTAAGGCGCATCTGAAAAAGGGGTCGTCCATAAACTGCGTTCATTGGGGCACGATTTATTTTTTAACTTTTTGTGTGACGTTTTAGGCTTTTGAAACATTCTACAAAATTGTAGAACTCACAATTTCCATAAACTTTGCATTAAACATCAACTTGCTATCTTGTTTTTTTATTGAGATATGAAGCATTTTATATGGAAACCCCTTTAAAATCGGTTTTTAGCTCTAACTTTTTTCTTTGATTTTTTCTCGGTCTACTATGTTCTAAAAAGTTTTTTCTTTTATTTAAACACACAACTTTTAGCAAGACAGCAATACGCTATCTTTTAGAACTGAAATGATACAAGCGTTTTGTTGTTCAAAATATGCCATTTTCCAAGGGTTATATCTCAAAATGGCGCAAACATTTTGGAAATAAAATTACGTGACATTATGGTAAATATTTGACTTAACATTTATATGTTTTAATATATGGGGGGTAATTGATAATTACTAGGTGGGCATGTATCAAAGAAGTGTGGTATTCGGTAAAAATACAGTCTTCAATGAGCTTTTCAATTGTAATTTCTTACTTTGAGTTTTCCGCGGCATTCTATGGTGAGGAAAGTTTTTCTTTTCACAGAAACACACAAAGTTTTGGATGATGGCTGTACTCTAGCCTTTAAATTTGAAAAGATTTCAACAATAACAATGAAGGGAGGTGACATGCGACATACTATGTGTTGAGGAAATCAAGTATGCCATGGAATCGCAGGAAGAGAAAATAATTCACTATCCTAACAATCGTTGCTGAGTACGGTAATAAAAAACAATAATTATTAGTCGGAAAAGTTTTTAAAGAAAACTTCAAGCCGAAGAAATAAACAGCTACAAAAGAACGAAAACAATTTGCAAGCAAACCATCTGAACAATTGTTCCTCTGTCTTGGTGAGTTCCCTTTCGGAAGCTGAAACTGAACACTATGATTGCGAATGATTTTGACGTAGGACTACGTCTGTGTTTTCAATACTGGGGTACACGTTCGAATTGCGAAAATTTGGAGCGTCACGAAAAATATATAGGTTTTGAACGTTAATAACTAAGTAATTCCACGATTGATTTTCAAAATGTTTGCACCAATCGATCGGAACATTTTTTACGCTTAGATTTAAATATTAAAAACTATTGATTTTTAACATTCAACTATTGACATTAACGCAAATATAAGGTGATGTCTTATAATGCCACTTTTTCAGAGTAAATTTACCAAATACACAGTACTTTGCTATCACAGACTTCAAATTTAAGTAAGGAACGTCTCACATGCAGCAGTGCACGATATAAAACAGGGACACCTTCAAATTTTCTTCATTCGCTCGGCAGCCATGGAGCTGTGCAGAGCGGCAGTGGGCCAGTACTGCTCTGACAGCTGACGGTTGCAAGTACCCTACCGAAAAGTACGCGGGCGAGCAACCAGCTAGAATGATGACTCAGCGGCTGTCGCAAGCAAGTGGCTTTTTTATGCAGTCGTGCCAATCTGGAGGGAAATATGTATGATCCAGTTGGGAGTCATATCACGATATGATGTACATGTATATGCATAGATATATATGTAGATTATTTCGAAATAGTTCGTAGTCCTACGTCAACTTTGCGTACAACCCCATTGGGCTGTCCCTTATAGTTTTTTTTTTATAGAAATGTCCATCACAATATCCAATATCCAGAAAGCGTTCAATTTCTGGATATTGGATATTGTAATGGACATTTCTATAAAACAAAATCATTCATAATCATAGTGTTCAGTTTCAGCTTCCGAAAGGGCACTCACCTAGACAGAGGACCAATTGTTCAGATGGTTTCCCGACCAGAAGCGTATAGCATAAAAATAACAAAATTATAACAAACCTTGTTACGAGTTATTGATTATGATATAAATTTGTTAAAAAAAAATTCATCTGGATAATTGTAAAACATACTTATAACAAACTATGATTTAATGCCCAGGGAGGCACAAGCTGCGTAAAGAAAGTGAATTTATTTTAGCACTAGCTGATATGATTTTGCTACATCGTAACAAAACTGTTAAAAAATTTGTTTTGTTTATGTTATATGTATATCATAGTTTGCTATAATTTTGTTATATCTAGAGTATCTTTTGTTAGAATTTCGGTTATTTTAACAACATCCGCGATCTAAATTCTAACAACCTCTGTTATGAAAACAGCGTAACTGAATAACAAAACTTGAAATAATTTTGTTATTTGCTTTTGGTTGGGTTGCTTGCAAATTGTTTTCGTTCTTTTTTAGCTGTTTATTTCTTCGGCCAGTATGTTTCGATAAAAACAAATGCCTGTATCTTTTCAAATTTAAAGGCTAGAGTACAGCCATCATCCAAAACTTTGTGTGTTTCTGTGAAAAGAAAAACTTTCTTCACCATAGAATGCCGCGGAAAACTCAAAGTAAGAAATTACAATTGAAAAGCTCATTGAAGACTGTATTTTTACCGAATACCACACTTCTTTGATACATGCCCACCTAGTAATTATCAATTACCCCCCATATATTAAAACATATAAATGTTAAGTCAAATATTTACCATAATGTCACGTAATTTTATTTCCAAAATGTTTGCGCCATTTTGAGATATAACCCTTGGAAAATGGCATATTTTGAACAACAAAACGCTTGTATCATTTCAGTTCTAAAAGATAGCGTATTGCTGTCTTGCTAAAAGTTGTGTGTTTAAATAAAAGAAAAAACTTTTTAGAACATAGTAGACCGAGAAAAAATCAAAGAAAAAAGTTAGAGCTAAAAAACCGATTTTAAAGGGGTTTCCATATAAAATGCTTCATATCTCAATAAAAAAACAAGATAGCAAGTTGATGTTTAATGCAAAGTTTATGGAAATTGTGAGTTCTACAATTTTGTAGAATGTTTCAAAAGCCTAAAACGTCACACAAAAAGTTAAAAAAAATAAATCGTGCCCCAATGAACGCAGTTTGTGGACGACCCCTTTTTCAGATGCGCCTTAATCTTATCAAAAACTTCTTTAAAGACACCAAATCGATAACACGTCATCTAAGTGCACTTTTTATTTTATTCCTGAAAATCGCCCTTTCGGACCAATGTGCAGTGATGGCAAAAACAATGAAACAACTCCACTCAGAAGTGTTCGCGTGCAAAGTACGGCACCCCGCCACGTCGAAAACGGTCATCGTGCGGCACTTTGTGGACGCCGGATACGCCCGTTCCGGCATCTACAACATTTTGGCACTACTAGACAACAATCAGAGTATCGAAAGAAAGCCCGGTTCCGGACGGCCAACGATCCTGAACGACAAAGAAGCTCCAAAGGATGCTGAAGAGGAAGACCGAGGCTACATAACTGCGTGCGCTTGGCCGGGATGTCGGTTCAATCGGCCAAACAGTAAAAAAGTACCTGTCGAACATGAACATACATGCCAGGAAGCGGAAGTTGCGTCCACTGGTTTCGTAGCTGTAGGAATGACGCAGCGGTAGTGGCTGAGTAAGATGGCCTCGATTTTTCCGGCGAATCACGGTGTGGCGGTGGTGATGGACGACGAGACCTATCTCACCCTAGATGGCAAAGATTGGCAGGGCACTTTGTGTTTGAGCTCCGAGGTGAAGTTCATTTCACACACCAAGTTCCCCTAGAAGGTGCTGCTGTGACTGACAATCAGCGAGAAGGGGATGACAAAGCCGCTCTTCTTTCGCACCGGACTGGCCGTGAACGGGGAAATTTATAGTACGAAATGCCTGCCGAAAGTTGAGTCGTTCATCAAGAAATATCATAAGGGCAAAGACGCGGAGTTCTGGCCGGATCTGGCGTCGGCCCACTACTCGAAGCGATCGTTGAAGGAGATGAAGCGGCTGAATATCGATGTGGTACCCAAGTTGGCGAACCCGCCCAACGTCCTGCAGCTACGTCGCATCGAAAATTTTTGGGCCAACCTAAAGCGTAAGATCTTCTCCAACCATTTTGTCGCGAAAATTGAGAAGGAATTGATAAATAAAACGAGACGGAGAAAGAACTCAAAAACATGCCTGCACGCATGTTTTCGTCCGCCATGGTGAATGTTCCGGCTAACTGCCGGAAGGCCGCTCGCAAGGGCTAAGAATTTGTTTGCATGTAAGTTTAAATAAGTACCTTACATGAGAAATTTATCAAAAGCAATTATCTGTCTTAGTCAATTGTTATAATGGAAACATTACTCGCGTCTGCAGGATTCGAGCTAAGAAAGTGGTCATCGAATTCATCCAAAGTTTTATCTACAATTGCAGACAACCTAAAGGATGATAGACTTATCGTATCTGTTGACGACATTTAGCACCCTTGGTCTTTTGTGACATCCTGAATCGGACGATTCCCGGTTGAAAGTTCCTGAGGGCTCACCGATACTCCGATCACCAAACGCTCCGTTGTTTCCGAGATGTCCAAGCTTTTTGATCCTTCGGGTATTCTAGGTCCAGTGATCATCACAGCCAAGGTGTTTGTACAACAACTGTGGAAGGCCAAATTAGGTTGGCACGAAATACTACCTAGTTCACTATGTTCAGCATGGCAAGACTACAGGCGTGGCCTGACTACTCTGGAATTATTATCAATTTCTCGTCTTGTAAAGACTTCTGAAGACGTCCAGCTGAATGGATTTTGCGATGCATCGCCAGATGCCTATGAGACATGCATTTATGTGAGAAGTGTCGGAATGAAAGGTTTCGTGGAAACCCGTCTTCTGACAGCCAAATCCCAAACCTTATCTTTTCCTCGCCTACAGCTTTACTCAGCTGTTCTACTTACCCAGCTGTACCAAAACCAAAGCCTTTTAATGAGTGTCAGAATAGATATCAGTGCTTACTTTTGGTCTGATTCTTCAATTACTCTTCTATGGCTACAAAACTCACCATCCAGCTACAACACTTTCGTGGCAAACCGTGTGGCAGAAGTGCAGCGACTCACAGAAAGAAGCAAGTGGAACCACTTTGCTGGTCTGGAGAACCCGGCTGATCTCATCTCAAGAGGTGTCGATCCCAGTGATTTTGCTAACATCGCACTATGGTGCTTTGGTCAACCTTGGTTATCATCCGATTCATCAGAGTAGCAGAGTATGTTTCCCGACGTCCAACAGATTCCTGTTGAAATCCTCGAAGCGAACCCACGTGCATTTGCAGCCATCACTTAATCCACCGAAGCTCCTTACTGCACAATTTTCACCCGCTAACCGTCTTTGACGAAACTCATACGTATCGTTGCATGTTGTCTCAGATTCGAATTGCAATAAATTACGTACTTCACCTCAGCAGAACTCCAAAAAGCGCAAATAGGCTTAGTGAAGGTCAAACAAGATGAATGTTCTAGCTGGGAAATTGCTATAATTGGGAGCAGAAACGAAGCGGAACGCAAAAAATCACCACTGCGTACGCTGAATCCGTTCATCTATGATGGTCTTTTCCTGGTCGGCGGCCGACTGAAGCATTCTTCAAATTACTTGCAAACATCCATTGCTACTACCTGCGGCGCACCCATTTACACCACTCTTGATATAAAGACTGGACTCGGAAAAAATGAGACGCACAAAAATGATCACCAAAAAATCATTTTACTTCGGAAACTTCTCAAATTTTCAGGGATTAAATAACTGTGTATTAGCTATGTTTTGGCATAACTTATTTATTGAATTTCTTCCCTCAAGCAAAATGCTCGTACATTTCTCTTAACACTGCTCATGAGATCTTGAGCGAAGATTTTTTCATCTTCCTTACACAATTTCTCCCAGTTTTTCTTCAAAGCTTTATCGGTTTTGAATGTTTTTCCGTTTTTCTTCAACTTCTTCTTCATTATCGCCCAAAACTTTTTGATCTGACAAAGCTCTGGTGTATTTGGCGGGTTCGCCTTCTTCGGGACCACATTAACGCCCTTCGCTTCGTACCACTCCATTACAGGCTTGGCGTAATGGCACGAAGTGATCCGGCCAGAACAGCGTGGGACCACCTTGATATATGTCGTCCATGACGAGACAGCCTGGCTTGATCAGCAACTCACGGTACAGCTTCCACGCACGCATTTCGGTAACCATGTTTTGCTTGTCAGTCCGGTTTGGCGCCAGCCTGACCTTAAAAACACGTAGCCCAGCCCGCTTCATGGTCTGCTGGACGATCCACTTCGACGAATTGACCTTTTTGGCCACGTCTCGGGTGGAAAGGTTCGGGTTATTCTTAAAGTACTGCCTTATCTTCCGCGCCTTCTCTGGGTATTCCGTTTTCGGTTTTCGACCGCTTCCAGCGCGCCGCTCGATGGTCTTCGTCTCCTGGAACATCGTCACAACGCGGGACACGGTGGAATGGTGGATTCCAAGCCTTTTGCCGATCCATCTGTGCGACTGACCAGGATTATCGATCACCGCGCCCAAGATTTGCTGGTGTAGCTCTTCTTGTTTCGAATGCATCTTGAAAACTACTTGACAGATCGGGATAAAATTTAAAGTTTTACCCAAAATTTCATTAATTTTTACCCACGCGATAAAAAATTACACTCAAAACAAAGTGTCGCATTTTTTCCGAGTCCAATCTTTACTCGGTGTATAAACAACATCTCCATGCTGGCTCTCGTGCGATGATTGCGCACATTCGTGAACAATTCTGGTTCTGGTAAACCTTCATATCCTGGTCCGGAAAAAATGTTAAATGCTGCGTAAGTTGCTATCGTATTCGACCAAATCCTGAACACCACACACTTAGAAATTATGAATTTTACACGAGACGTAATTCATGTTTGTAAAAAGTCCGGGAACGTAAACAAAGATTTCGTGTAAAATTAAGTCTCCTGAAACCGACACATACGCAATTCTATGCAATTCTATGCAAAATGGGTTTGATTGGATTTATTTTCTCATCTCTTTAAACTCATTCTTATGTGCAAAAGGACGCTTGCATGTGTCGGTCTCAGGGAACAGAAATTTACATGACATTTTGATAGTGTGCAGTTGATGGGTCAGTTACCCAAAGGTACGCATCACTCCAGCTCGTGCATTCCTCAACACAGGTGTGGTTTTCTGCGGTCCCGTTTGATTGTAGACATCACTCCGCCGAACACAACAACCACTTTTAATTCGAGCATACGTTGCTGTTTTTATCTGTATGGCTATGAAGGCCGTACATTTAGAGCTAGTTGGTGATTTTAGCTCCGAAGCATTCATCGCAGCTTTGAAAGGTTCATAAAGCTATGTCCTTTTAAAATCAGGAACAATTAAATCATCTGGTATCTCGGTAACGGATTGACATACAAAAAAGTTTAATATACCAAAACAAAGGTAATTTACTGTACTTTAAGGAAAACATATTAACACAAGTTATTTCTGTTGGTTTCTAATTAAATTATTAGAATTATTTTTGGTCATCTGAGTCGCGTCCCGAGCCGTTTTTCCACTTTTCTCAAGCTTTCGCTTCATTATTGCCCAAAATCTCTAGATGGGTTGGAACTGTGGGCAGTTGGGTGGATTTATGTTGTTATCGATGAAATCTACGTAATTATAGCGGTACGACTGCATGACTTCCCGGCTGTAGTGGCAACTCGCTAAATCTGACCAAAACTTCACGGGACCTGTATGGGCTTTAATGAAAGGTAGTTCGCGGTTTTTGAGGCATTCTTCCTTGTACAGCTTCGAGTCCATAGTCTTATTCCTCACGAACACTTTTGTCTTTGCTCCGCAGTTGCATATCCCTTGCTAAATCATCAGTTTTTTTTTGCAAATTTATCCATAAAAGCAAACTTAAACTTCGCAGGAACATCTCTTCGTGCCGTCGCCATGTAGAATTTTTGGCCAGAAAGCTGTCCGAAATCCATTTTGACCTAGGTTTCATCGTCGATGAGCAGGCATCCTTGGTACTTCGTCAAAACCTCCTGGTACAATTTCCAAGCTCGAATTTTGGTGACGAAACATGGCTTCATCGTTCTGTTTGGTTGCTTGCTGGCTCGATAGGAACGATATCCTGCTCGGAAACGAATTCTTCGAACGGTACTGCGAACAGCAGCGTATTTTTGTGCGATTTAATTATCTGATAGTCCAGGGCTTGCTTTAACGGTTCTCAACACCTTCTGGTTCAGCTTACGGTCATATGTTCCACTACGACGCTTACCTTGAAGCGCTCGATCGACGCTCTTTTGCTCCTTGAATTAATTGAGCACATCATACACGGTTGATTTGGCGATTTTCAACGTTTTTGCGAATTTTATTGTGGATCACGTTGGATTATCAACGTGGGTGGGCAAAATTTTTTCTCTCCTCTCGGCTTCCATCTGGAATAACTTTTGACTCACTACACGAAACACCGTGAAATTTATACCCCAGAAATTGGGCGCCTAGGTTAACAAACTGCTTTAAAATAATTTGTGCAGCGGTCACTTTCCGTGCCGCTGCAGCACAATAAGTGATTCCGGATTCTAATTGGAGCGAACATTAGCTCGCTGAGGAAAACCAATTGCTCTGTTTTGTGACAATGTCACCAACTTCAAGGGAGTGGACAGTGAACTTTAAGACCTCCACAAGAAATTCAATGAATTGCTTTTACGACTAAAGTATGTATCCTTCTGCGCTGACTCGTCTATTCAATTTAACTTCATTCCAGCAAACGCTCCGAAGTTCGGTAACCTTTGGGAAGCCGCTGTCAAGGCTTTCAAGCATCAGCTCAGTCCTCCGATTTTATGACCACCATCCATTGTGAGATAGAGAGCTGTCTGAATTCACGACCACTGGCATCATTATCCAAGCACCCAAACAACACAAAAGTGATCAGAACATTCTTGGATAATACACCCCATTTGAAATCAACGAGCGCTTTTTTCATTCTCCTCCCACCGAAGCCAGAGCCATTTAAGCAGTCTTTTTCAAGACTCAAAAGTTGAAGAATTTTCTGTAGCTATCTACTCTGAACCAGTGACCAAATCCAGATTGTTCGCTCCACCGTTGCCAGGTGTTGGAGCTCATCGAAGAGGATTCCCGTGCGCGGACTACATCAAAACGATATCTCTCGCGTTTTTAGAGTCATTAACTTATTACATCTTGAAAGACACATAACTTATAAATTCTAAAAAAATGTGTTTTGTACTAAGCAAGTCTTATATTCACCGCTAATTAATATGTATTTATCAATGCTTTTGACCATTTTTGGTCAAAAATGCTTTGGAATATACGACTGTTCATATTATACCTAATATTGTTCATATAGCCTCAAACGAAAATGTGAGATCCCATAATCTGCAGATTTATTTTTAAAGAATTTGAGTGAATTTAAGGGTAAAACAATGTTTTAACTCTGCTGCTTCTTGGAAAACAAGTTTACAATACCTACCCTACATGTTTGATGGGTCATTCAAAATTAACACATTGTTCCCACGCTATGCTCTCCTTAAAAAGCTCTATATTCGCTTGTCTCATCGCATAACACTAACTTGATTGCAATCGAAACACTGCGGCATCGATTTCTTTAGCATATTCTTTACATCCTCACTGGTTCAGAAAAAGGTGCCTAATGATATGCCTGTTTCGCCTGCACTCTCAAAGCATTTCAAACAACCATAAATCACTTGATTGTGGGTTTCCTACCCCCGACCCGGACTCAGACATCGACTACCAAAAAGAAAGGAGCCCATCAAATAAGAACACTGGAAAACCGCGACCTCACTTGTCTGAACTTGGCCACTCGACGGAATGGCTCCTTCTTCAGTGGCGTTCCATTTTCCAGTTTTTTGTTTCTTTCTGAAGCTCCATTTTTGAGTCGATTTTACATATTTCACCCACCTTCTCCACGTCTAAAGCACAGGGGGTGTCGTTGCTGGAATAGACCGTAATTCCTGCTTCATTAGTTGAACTGAGAGCGAGAGTATCGCGTGACTTGGAAGCGATAAACGTTGCTTTTGGAGAAGTCTACAACGGCAAGGTCATCAGCTTGGATGTTCGGCTGTTCCGATGGGTGGGTGGTTTTTGGAAGAATGTTCCGAAATGACAGTTTGTTTACGTTTGCGTCTCCGAGCCGTCGTTGTCGTCCAATTTGGTTGGGTTTGTAGGAATGTCTGTAATCTGAAAAATTGCCCGCCATGTGATTGGACCGCGTATTAATTAATCAATCAATGTTTCTTTTTTTCGGTAGTTCTGACGCTTCTTCGCGGTGGAGAAAGTTGACGGAAATAACTTTCTTTCCAGGTCGAAATATTGGGTGTATCACGGTGGCAGCGAGAAATATAGCGGTCAAACTGAATTATTCATTTCCGCTGAAGACGGAGAAAAGAAAAATAGTTTTTTAATTGAGTTATGAGAAGTTACAATTATGCACTACTGTCGGAAAATCGCACTTCTATCAACGAAATGTTGATTTCTCAACATTTATCATTCATGTTTACCCATCGCATTAGAAGTCAAGTAACTATTATCTTATATGTTTTAGGATTAGCCAGTTTGAAGAACGATGATAAGCATTTGAGATGGTTCGACGAAAAACATTGACAGAGTACAGTTGGTGAAGCATTTCTTGTCAATGGAATCGTGATCCCGAGACTCTTTTTTTTTCGCTAGTTTGAAGTTACGGTTTAATGTGGTACAATTCCACTGTGTAAAATAAATTTATTTCTTGTCATTGACAGATACGCGTATTTCGTCAACAATTTGTAGACAGCTTCGGTGCCTTGTACCAATACTTGACGTGTTATTTCAGAAAAATTTAGAATGACTGATTTCCGCAATGCGTTTGAAACTTGTATGGAAACATAGAGGAATTTGCTAAGATCCTGATTGTGGGGGAAATTCGAGAAATATTTCAAATTTTCTGAAGTAATCAGCCATCATCATCAGATGGCCCTGTTAGCATTTATTTGACTCCCATGTAATATCTGATAGAGGTTGTTTTATTTAGCAGTCCGCTCTGCGAGTTAAAGGCCCATCTGCCAATTATCTTTGACATTTTAATCTTAAAATAATGAACGAAGAGTAACGCAGTTCCTGCGTTGGTTGGCGTTTTTGCTGTTTGAGAAAGAATGATGATCGTTAATTCTGGTTTAGCCGTTTAACACCTCAAGGATAAGAAGGAAGCACGAATTGCAGATTAACTTGTAAATGATTTCACATCAAATCTCAATCACCTTAAATGTTTCGTGCATATCTGCAGAAGTCTACCGTGGTTGTTGGAACGCAATTTAAGAATTATCCACCACAAATCTTCTGAAAAAGCCAGCCTCATTAAAATGAAACCTTTGCACGAACTAACATCATGAAGTAATATTACGCAAGTTTTTTTTTGTATGTAAAGCATCTGCTTTCTTATTTTATCAAAGACCGCGCGCTTCGTTGTTGCTCCTCCGTTACTTATCAGAACTTGTGTAATTACACAGAGAGCCACATAGATTGGGACAAGTTCACAAATTTATTCTATTTATAGATCGATATCGGCGCTAGTCACGTCCTCGTGATATGCGGGGGGAAGGATAATTAGTTTGACAATCGTTGTTAGAGAGACCGTGACTACAACTACTCTTCGACTGTTCTAATTTTTCCTCAATATAGCTCTTATTTTTATTTAGTACAGTATATAGGGTACGGGACGGGTTCTAAGTAGTGTTTGCGAAGGCGAAATGAAATAGGCCAGTTCACGATTTGCTGCAAACGTCAATTTCGTCAACCTTCTCCTTCGTTTTACCCACCTGCTCTCGAAAACAATGTCTCAAAACATGTCGATTGCTATGATCACAAACTCGTCTACTTCCAGGTTATGAGACAGGCGTACACGACCAAACTTTTAGTTTGTCATTGATCTTTAGACTAGCAATGTATATTTCTTATTCCATTTACTCTCCCAGAAATGGTAGACAAAGCGACTGTGACGATAAATGGGATGCTTCTTTAGAAATCAACTTCACCTTTGATTAATTTAGCTCCGTAAACCGCTCGGTTAATTTTGCGACGAATTCTGTGGCTTAATTCCCAGCAATACACAGCGTTGCTCATACGGTGGCAAGTTTAACGGGTCACGCCACGGTAGGTTCCTAAGAGCGTACCTGACAAACTTCCGTTGAACAGCTTCGATTCTCGTCCAAACTGCCTCATACGGTGACCACACTATCGATGCAAATTCTAGTATAGACCTGATTATTAACGACTAACGGTAGAGGGAGCGCAAACACAATGGATCGTTGAAATCTTTGCGAAATATATCCCAGCTGATGATTAGCTTTGTCCACGATGGCAGGGTAGTGGAGTTTGAATGTCAATTTGCAATCCAACAGCACTTCGAGATCTCTACTCTTTACAACACGTTCAAGTTGCTGCCCATCTATAATGTATTCTTATAGAATTTGGGATTTTCACCGGCAGTAGGAAATGATACAGCACTTGGAGACGCTTTTTCGGAGGTAGTTCCTGAAGTTCTCTGCGATCCGCTTCGTTACAAATGACGTGGAAAACCTTCAGATCATCGGCATAGATAAGTAAACCTCTATTTGCATGCAGAATTGTCACATCGTTAAAAAACATCGAGAACAGCAGTGGACCTAAATTGCTTCCCTGTTGCACACCGATTGCAGAAGTGAAGGGCATAGATTCTACTGATCCTATCTTCACACAGATGCATCTTTTGCCAAGGTACAAACGTAGTCAATTACACATCCTTAAAAAACACCCAGTCGAAGTAGTTTGGCTAGAAGAACATCATGGTTCACAGTGTCGAAGGCAGTCTTGATTTCGGTATGTACAGCATCTACTTGCGCACCGTTGTCCATAGCACTGATGCAGTTCGATGAGAAATCGCATAAATAACTGTTCACCGGTGGGAAGAAACCATGCTGTTTTTCACTAATGTAAGTGCTGCACAATCCGAACATCACTTTGTATACGATAGTTTCCAAGCATTTTGAGCCCGCTGAAATGGAAGTTATTCCACTGTAATTGGATACAGCCGTCTTGTCGCCCTTCTTAAAAACAGGCCTGCTGTTGAAGCGATTGGTTGAAAACAGCTACGAGTGATGTAATCAACGAAGTACCACATTTTTTGAAGAAGCAGGCAGAGATTTCATCGGGACCAGGACAATGCCTTAAGCTTCTTTAACGAACACTCCACCATTTGCTCATCAACTTAGAATACATCTAAATCAACCACATATCGTGGTACAATATAATTGGCAGCATCTATTCCCTCGGCGACATGGCTCTCGAGTACATCGGAAAACTGCAGGGCAAAATGAACACATTTTCCACTGGCACTGCTTGCGTTGACGTCACCAAGGTGCTTCGATGAGTGAAGTCCAGTATCCTATTGCTTTGAATTGACAAAACTACATAATCGCTTTGGGTTACGACGAAGATCGTCTTGCTTTCTTCTCACGTAGCGTTTGTACAGAAAACGATTGTATCCACGGTTGATACAACTTGCCTCATTGAATTGTCGTTTTGAGAACGTGCAGCTATGGCGACTGTACTGCTGCAGCAACCTGAACCGTCGACGACGCAGAACGTCGAGATGTGAGTTGGACCTTGCCGGTTTCCTTGGCGGTCTTCAACGGGACTGTTTGGATGTTTTTGAATGAACTAATTTGTAGCATCCACATTCACGCTCTCATAAACTGTGGACCAACCCTCTGCGAAAGTAGAACGTTCATCGTTTCAAAATCGCCATGACGGAAGGTCCTGCGATCATTGCTGTTGCGAATTAAGTTGCGTTGCCGTAGTCCATGAAAGGCCATGTTGTCGTGACGTATCTGAGTAGCTGTAGAAATCTGTTACTGAAGTGAATCAACGAATGTGTAGCTGTTGTTTTATTGCCATACAAGACGAGGTTGATTGAAATTCCCAAATATAATCATTGGGCTCGTATCCCTCTGCAAACTGCAGACTTCAGATACGGTATCAACCCAAGCAACACACATCTGTCATAATTGGTTGCAGCTACTTGATTGTGACTAAAATCAGTTACATGGCAGTTACTTTAACCGAGGTTGCAACAAGTGTGCTGCTAGGGAAGGTGAGACTGCATGTGTGATATGTCCTGACTTTTATTCCGGTGGAATATACAAGACGCCGACAAAGCTCCGAGCAACGATCAACGCGAAATACAATGTAATCGCCGCATGTCTAGGTGACAACGTAGATGTCGTTGTCCAATTCGGATGTAGAGAGGAACAGATCATCAGATTTTGTCCTTAGACCGCGAACATTCTGGTAGTAGATTCGCAGATCAGCAGTCATGAGGGTGGGTCCAGAGCAACAGTTCATAGCTAGTTCAGGTGTACTGATACCTGAAGGAACGGCAGGCATGGAAGAGTTGTGGGTAGGAAGATTCGAAGTCCGAGGCTGACCATACTTGCCTTTAATCGGTGTTTGGAAGACCACATCATCCAACCAACACACAGGCCCGGAGCAACTGGAGGACGGTGGCTGCAGTGACAAGACTGTAATGGGAGGACTAGAAGCTTCCATAGTATTTGTAGACACGCTGCGTTCCGGTGATGAATGGGGACTGCAGGTTCTGAATAGGTTCCAATCATGGCGATTCGAGTAAATATGTTGTAGAAGCGGGACGAAGCATCACTGAGACTAGAGGCTTCCATAGTACTGGTTGAAATTATGCGTTCCGGCGATGAGTGGTGGTAGCAGGTTCATGATGCAATTGCGTCATGTGGAAGTGGTAGACGAAGGTCCTCGGCAAGGAATTCTTTGCCGAGGCACTTTGGTTCGACAACGAATTCTCAAACCGAAACGTAGATGAGCTGACCAATACGTTAGTAAGGGCATGCGACGCAATCATGCCGAGGAAACTGGAGCCGAGGAGCAAGCATCGCCCAGCTACTGGTGGAATGAGCAACTCAGCACGTGGGTGAACGGTGGATAGGCTCATACCGGATTTGTCGATCTGAATGAAAAGGAAGCACAACGAGGGTTATATTTCTCCTGTCCTGAAGGATTTTCTCAACCTTGAAAAAAAGGCCTTTGTGTTTATTTAGTCCATAAGGATATCCCGAGCCTTGTATAAGTTAATCAGTCAGTCAGTCAGTCAGTCAGTCAGTCAGTCAGTCAGTCAGTCAGTCAGTCAGTCAGTCAGTCAGTCAGTCAGTCAGTCAGTCAGTCAGTCAGTCAGTCAGTCAGTCAGTCAGTCAGTCAGTCAGTCAGTCAGTCAGTCAGTCAGGAGATAATGAAATCATAAAGTTTGGGATTAACTCTCCCCCGTCTGGTACAAAACAGATGGATGGTACAACAGAGATTCTACAACAGATGAATAGAAGCATAAAGCAAAAGCATAGCGTCTTCAAAGCATTCAACTTGCTCTATATAGTTATGTGTTGCAGTATTCAAGTATTTTGTAGAATAAAACTGGGCAAATAACCAGTGCTTTTCCAAAGTTAAACCACCACTACAATTTGTGCGCAGCTCAAGCGTTTCTTAAAATTTACCTCACCTACCCCCCTCGGTTCAAATCGGCTCTCGGACGTTTCTTAGAATTTAACTTGTTTTTAAATTGAAAAACTACCATCGCACTTGGTAAATGGCCCCAACAGCATCCTTATTGTAGGTTTAAATCGGGTCAAAACGGAAATTTGTACTATTGGCACAAACCTGTATAAATAAGAAATCGGTCTATCGATCGTATTGTTTACCAAATCCAACCCTGCTGCCAATCCAACCCTTTTATCCAACATACCGGTGATTTCTCGTGGAAGTACAGAGGTGCTCTCAGCTTCCAAGAAAACACGTCAACATATGGCTTCTAGCTGAACCTGCAATCGAGTGGACTGGTACTGATATTGCTTTCGTCTGGGATCACCAGTTTTTACACATTGAGGATGTATATGTTAGTCCCAAGAATCATCTGAAGGTTTTCTGAGAAATTTCAGCTGATTTGTTGTCAAACAGATAGTAATCGTGGCTAAACATTCTCATGCACATGCTCTAACATGTTGCATGTTCAGCTTAGTTACCTTATTATATACGCACTTTGCAGGTCTGGTTCATTGACTTTTAATTAAAGTTACTTTATTTCCAATACTCCCCCAAAGATCCAATCGATCCCGGATCAAAAATTCCACCGATAGCAAAATCGAAGCACGACTGTACCTGTACCTCAATTATTTCGTGTCTCTCGGCGTCTCGTGCGCAGGGATTATAAATCCACCACCTGAAACCACTGATTAGTAGTCGTCTTTCAAACCAACAAGAAAAAAAATTAAATATCATGAATTACCTACCGCTTACCCTCGAAAAATTTGGCCACTCATTTCAACCTGTTGGCAATTGCAATCCGCTCAGCTTTGAACGTCTTATCAACTGCTGATGGAAACCGGCTTCTCTGTAGGTATAACCTCTTATCTTTAAAATTTGTTTTGAGCTTGAGGTGCCCGCCGCCGTTCACTCACCGTTAGTCATCACCCATTCCTGTCCCGCCTTTATTTTATTTCTTTCGGGATTCGCTAGGCCCGTTCCGTGACTCGATACCGGCTGTCGAAAATAAGTGATGTTGTAATTTTACTAAATTGCCTCTGATACCGCGCGGTCGTCTCCGAGCATAGCCGAAACAGTTGACTAAGCGAGACTTGACAGTGCAGTTGCTCGGTAGACCAGGTCGTGGATAGCGCTCGTTTTCAAGTTCGCCGTGTGAAATCGTTAGTTTTGTTGATTTTTTTTTATGATCGATGAAGGTTAGATATACCTTTGAAGAGCAGACTTCTGAACTGGATAATAGGTATGGAATTGATTTTGTTTTAATTGTTACATAAGAAAATGGTTTATGGCTTTTAATCACTACGTGGAGATCTCAAATTGACGTTAACTGGGTTTTATCTTATCGGTGAAATTTAAGGTTGTTTACAGAGAGAATTGGGGTCATCCTAGCATGTTAATGGTAAAATTTCAACTCTTTCGAGATGCTTCAAAGTTGATTTGAAAATGTTCGGTCTTTCTGGTAGGATTTTGCATGATTGTCTGCAATTAAAAGTTTAAAAATAATCGTTTTCCAGTGTTTTCTGGAACTGAAATCTAATCAAATCAATTGAGTATAAAGTTAATTTTGATGTGGGCGGCGTGGGATCAAATTTTATCTAGCTGATTACCGTTTGGAGGTTTTGGGTAGGATTTAACTTTAAGGCCAATGTGCTCATGAGGGGGTGTTGTGTGTATGAGATACTTTTGAAGATCTGCTTAAACCTCTGGGGATTTTGGTTTTGTTAAGCTAGATAATAAGGGAATTGGGTCTTAACCGATTGGTGGGTGTTTCATATAGACGCTGATTTCGTTATTTGTGTTAATGTATGAGGGAATTCTTCACAACATTCTTACATAACAACGTGACAGGGGTTTTTTTTGTGTATATTGCTCGTGTATGTTCTGCATATAAATTGCGATAAAGTTCAATGAAATTGTTGAAAGAACATAGTTCACGAATTTTGAAATTTCATTAATGCAGTGACTTTTCTTTCTTGATTGTGTAATTACAATTAAATCGTTCCAGCACATTCCAGAATTTTTGAATGGCTTTAAATTTCAATATTTATGTTTCAACGTTGCTTGATTTCTTGAAACAAGAATTGATTATTTCAGAGAAAATATTTGACTAGAAATTAACTAATAATTTGCAAATTTTATTATGAAAAACAACGTATTACAGTTTATCAATAAACATAGTTTACTTATGTTCGACTTATGTAATCGAATATTACGGAAATTTAAAAGGCATGAACTTTGTATGAACCTCCAAATATGTTCCTATTGTCATGTGGCTGTAGCAAAGTCTATAGATAATTCGGAAGAAGATTAACTGTAAAGCATCACTAGTTACTCACCCCAGTAAAGCTGTTGAGCTTATCGTTTTTTTAGTCGATGCACATATCAATATCGTAGTCACGTGTGCATCCAGCGATTGAGATATCTATCGAAAATTAAATCAACCTTATCTGCTTTAGCTAGGCGATCGCTAAGGCGACAGTTTACTGTGCTAACTTCCATTGTGATCCAGAAGACTGTGATTAACAAATCATCATAATCATCATGGAGGCTATTGGATGACGTTGCCACTGGTTGGATAGACATTTTGTTGGAATGACTCAACCTGTTCAATTAGCGTAATTTAGCAAATGTTGGCGTGGTGAAAGATGATGGGTAATTAAACTGGTCCAAAAACAAACAACAAACTAGTATTTTCAATCGGAAAAACTTAGTTTTATGTTTTGAACTGATAAAATAACTTTATAAATTTTAGTTCATTTGATTGCAAAATGAGCTCTCATGCTTGGATTATCAATTTATTTTTTTATACAGAACAAATTGTACCACGGTGTTCCATTGACCGTTATTATCTAAAAAAATCCAGCATCGAAACGGAGAACGCCAGTTTGTTTAAATTGGCATTCTCAATATCTGAGGGGTTTTTTTTCTAAATCACTATTCAAATTTTTGAGTTTCGCCATTTCAAAGTAATAAGTGCAGATGAGCTTCAAATGGTGAGTTGGCAGCTTCTAAGAAGGGTGCGACCGACCTCTGGTCCTCACGAGTTCCTGCCTCACGCCTCCACGAGTCATGTGATCACAAGGGACTGCCGGCTGAACCATGGAGACGCTGGTTGGCGTGGCCTGGGCAATGTTGTCAATCCGACAATAGGGAAGCGAGGGGGTGCGACCGGTAAATCATATCATAATTTTCCATTCTCATATCTTTCAGGTCTTACAGGTCGTCAGGTATCATGAAATAATTTAAAATTTTCTGGTTCATAATGGATGCGGTAGTTTCTCTACAATTGCAACAAAACAGCAGTTCATTACCATTACCATTCATCTTTATCATCATCACCACCATTTTTATCGTTACTTGTGTTTTTGTGATTGACATATTAACGTTAAAATAATTTTATAATTTTTAACTAATAGTTTATTTAGCTTTTAATTATTATGTCTTATCTGTCCAATTATTTTTTTGATCCTTTCTTCTCCTCTTATGATTTAGAAGTATCTAGTGCCTTGCATACAAGAGGCTGCAGAGGAGTCTGTGGCAGGCTTTTGCACTTATTACTGAGAGTGTTTTTCATTTCCGGTTTGCGAATGGACATTTAACCAGATCTGAGCTGATCTGATTCGTGCAGCGCTGTGTGTCATTTTAATAGTTTCTGATTTAACAGTTCAATTTTCGTCAACTGTGTCATAACTCACAATATCATTATATTTGGTGATATTGTTTTATTGATTTTGCTCCGGATAATTTGAACATTACTTATTGTTTTTGTATGTCCATTTGTCTTTAACTTACTTTCAATCGATTCCCTGTTTCAGAAGCAACTCCTAACTCATGAACAATAACTATTAGGTCAGCAAAGATAGGAGTGGATTGCTGTTGTAAAATCAACATCAACAAGCAAATAGTGAATATGGCAGGAATAAATTGGAATGTATAAATGTTAGTTCTGTGAAATTTCAATAGACTTAACAAACTTTTTCAGGATATTTCAAATCAAGATGTTGGTTAATAGCTGCTATCGCTGAAAACGAACGAAAACGTGCAACAATTTACAACATTTCTTGCATTTCAGGATCAATCGACGAATGAAGCCCATATATAATAGATATTAATGGTTGTAGTATTTTTCATTTACATAGATATATAAAATATTATATAGATGATTCATGGGAATGGAGGGACCATCAGGGCACCCGATTGAAGCACTCTGGATGGGGAGAGTGAAAATGCCAACTCCCCATTGCTAACAGTCTGTGAATAGAGGGCGGACTCTTCTCCCACCACTGGGGCATCCTCCTGTTAGATGGCTTGCTTTTTGACCAATTGTTCAATCTTGTTGTTGGAGGAGATTCTTTCCATCCCTGTGGATACGTATAAGTGATGTTGCCTATCGATCACCCAACCCCTTTTTTGGCCCCTTACACAATGGCATGACTAGGATAATCAGTGGTTATTAAAGCTGATCAAGTCTAACAGCGAGGAGAGCTCACTGCTGTAGGACTTAGTTTCCGTGCTACAATGGGTGGTAGTACACATCATACACATCATACATCAAAGTAATAAGTGCAGATAACTAATGAAATGGAATAGAAAAAAAACCAACGCTACATTTAAAAAAGAAAAAAAGAAAAACAAAGACATTACCTCCGTCTTCAGCTCTAGGTTGTACAGAATGAATATTCAACATAGAGCAAATTACAACGATGTAGAAGGAGATGTTCGCTCATCACCATGAGGCACCAAGAGTGAACATCAATGTTTTTGGCTAGAATTAAAGATGTGAAGAGAAAGTGTTGAAAGTTCCGTCAGAGTGCGGCAGGTAGGAAAATTAGCAGATGTTTTTTGAAAATTGAGCGAAAGGGACATGTATCCAATGGTTCTCGAACCATGGACGTCAATCTTTGCCTAACATCCCACTGCGGGGTAGGTTGTAGCAACGGAACAAGTCCGCCACTTCAACAGGCAAAAAATGACGCATGGAAAGACGCTCATGTACCACTGTGGCTTGTATAGTTTATTCTAGCGATCTATTATTGTTCACTCTGTTTACTGATGCCACATGGGAGGAACTCTCTCCTTTTTTGGGGTTTGTTTTGATTCGCAACGACTGACGATCACTAAAGTTTTTTCTCGTCGTCTCCAACGTAGAGACCTCGGAGAAGACATCGTGAAGCGATGCGATACTGGTCCCCACCAGTATAATTGATGGTTACCACCATTTATGGGTTTACATACATTAATTGTTATGTTATTTACTCTACCGTGCGAGGAGTAACGATTATGATGTAGAAGGGAGATGTTCGCTCATCACCATGAGGCACCAAGAGTGAACAATAATGTTATTTGGCTAGAATGAAAGATATGAAGAGAAAGTTTTGATAGTTCCGTCAGTGTGCGGCAGGCTTGGAAATAGAACAGATGTTTTAGGAAATTGAGCGAAAAGCGCATGTGTACAGTGGTACTCGAACCAACGACATTTTTGCCTATCATCCTACTGCGGGGTAGGTCGAAGCACGGACTAAGTCCGCCACTTCAACACAACTTTAGTGATCGTCAGGCGTTGCGAATCAAAACAAACCCAAAAAAGGAGAGAGTTCCTCTCCCATGTGCGCATCAGTAAACAGAGTGAACACAATAGATCGCTAGAATAAACTATACAAGCCACAGTGGTACATGAGCGTCTTTCCATGCGTCAATTTTTTGCCTGTTGGAGTGGCGGACTTGTTCCGTTGCTACAACCACTGAGTGGGATGTGAGCAAAGATTGACGTCCATGGTTCGAGTACCATTGGATACATGCCCTTTCGCTCAATTTTCAAAACATCTGTTAATTTTCCTACCTGCCGCACTCTGACGGATCTTTCAACGCTTTCTCTTCACATCTTTCATTCTAGCCAAAAACATTGATGTTCACTCTTGGTGCCTCATGGTGATGAGCGAACATCTCCTTCTACATCGTAATCGTTACTCTTCGACCGGAGAATACATAACATAACAATTAATGTAAATTACAACGGACAACTTATCCTAACACGCAGTGGACCAGTATGGACATTTTCGTTTTGCAAAAAATTCCATAGGCTGAAGCGGGAATCGAACCCTCACTTTATGGCAATTTTTGGTAATAATCAAATCACTGAAATATAGTTTTGGTAAAAAAGAAGAAGTTTTATTGGTCATTTATGTACGATCTCTATTCTATTTCTATTAATACATATTACACAATAGATGGCCACTATTGCAATCGACAACTTCGCGTAACAGTTGGTTTTTATGCACTTATGATGTTTGTACAGTTTTGTATCGTTTACAAGTAGATGAGAAACCATTGTGTACGCAATCCGTACCTTGCTCATAATGTCAGCCCAAACCTCGACCAGTCGTATTATAGAGTTCTTTGACAACGAATTTCGTTATGTGATATTTTGAAGATTTAGTGAGATTACGAGCTTCCCAACATTCGACAAACATGTTCAAATCATCTTCAAAACTGGGTTCAAGGTCGCATGAAAAGCATTTGGCTTGAACAGCCTAGACATGCTTCAGAACCTTCAAAAAAAGAATTTTTGATCCAAAACTTGCCAAAAAGTGAAGCTTTTGAATACTTACATTGAAGTAGCCTATCAGATCTTCGTTGTCTTGGAGAACATGTACTGCTCTCGTCTTCCTTCGGAAGGGAAGTAAAGCCTTTGGTCCCGGCTTATATTCATGAGTCGTTAGGTTGGGTCCAGCTGGTGGAGTCGTCTCCCTGACGTCGGTGATTGTCACTATGTGAGGAAATAGACCGACGGAAAAAAAAACTAACGGTGCATGGATGCATTTAGCGTTTTTATTCCGTCTTTTTGATTTCGCACCTTTAAAACTATGCTCTTTAATACTACCAATTGTTCTTGGTATTCCACTCTGCGATAGTAGATATTTTTTTCCTGTTTCGCAGTATGGACAAAGATGTGATGAACAGTGTGCCATTATAGCTATGATGATGTTCATGATTTTCAAATCACCGGTGACTGTAGATTCTAAGTCATTCAGTTTTAATATGAAGATTATTCCATATCAATTAAATATATTCGTACTTTTCCGGAAGATAAGGTGCCAATGCTAGGGAAGCGGAACCTATGCTCACCATAGTACATATATTCATCACATTCTGCAGTTATTCAACTTCAAACGTAAAAAGATGTTTAATTTCTCCAATAAATTGACGCAGTAACTAAGAATATATAATCCAGGCAAATAAAGTTAGGTCTTGAATATAATTAAAAGCCTCAAAAATGTTTCGGAGACTTAAATTTTGAAAAAATAATGAGCAGTCAGATTTTTAACACAAATTCTTACCTCTGCACTACAAATTCGTCGTATTGATCTAACCGTACTAGGGAATATACTCGGGCCAGACTCCAAGTTTTCTCTTTAATTGCACTATATCCTCACACATTTTAGTTGCGTAATTGCACAAACCATAAAAATCACACTTCACTTATTACACTAGCCACACGAGAATCTACGAATACGTGATAAAATACTAGAAAACTATGGATTCAATTTTCACAATAATTTTAATACGCTTGCACCTTTTCTGAACCGTGTTTACAATCGACGTAATCGCTTAATGTTGCCAAACTATTTTATTATGACTCTTATTCGAATGAAATGGGTTTGGCAATACTTCAATATCACTTTTTTTGTAGGAGTGCTACAAATCGCCCGAAGTTGAACTATTTTATTTTTACATAGATTAAATAAACAATAACATACTTCTTATTATAGAGTTTTTTAATATGTACCGAGAAATAAAATTCCAGATTTAATAATATTTTGCCATCTCTGTTGAATTTGGCGGCACAGCTCACATACTGTATAGCATACACATCAACGGTTGTATGCGTGTTCAATCATTCATAGAGCATTCTATGCCCAACGTTATGGTGAGTCTTGTTGTCAATATTCTCATGGAGGAATCACAAACAAATCCTTTCATTTTGTCTTGGTTATATGCGTGCTTCCCAACACACGTGAAGTGCTGTCAAATGATCTACTTCATTTTTTGGTGTAATAGTGGAGAGCGTTAACTTGTTTATATTTTTTCTTGATTATAATCAGTACGATTAGCATATGTACACAGATGGGATTAATGTTTTTCGTGATATTATCAAAATAGATACATAGCAGTGCCAACTTTTCCGTATTAAATTGGAAGAAAATTATCAGAATCGAATGTTTTTTTGTGTTGCTAAACGATTAACGGTAAGTGAACGAATAAATTGTGAATAATTTGTGTACTCAGTGTTCGGTATTCAGTGCATATTCACCAATTTTCACTGGAGGTCTGCTTTTTGAGCTCAAGATAGGTTTCGCTTCCCTATGATGTGCAGGCGTTTATCTCAACTTTCCTTGTAAGAATTGGTAACATGAAAAGGATTCCTTGGTAACATAGATAGGGTTATCTTCAAAAACTTCCACCACCATCAGTACCAAGCTTGGTGTATTGATCATCTCTCTCTTTATCTTGTATGTTTTTAAAGGTGTTAAATGAGATCAGACACATTGTAACAGTAAATTATTGGAACATTTGCGTGCTGATCAAGAGTAAAGTTTTTGCTAAACATGGTTTAAAATTTATGGTATTGATTAAAAGACCAAAATTTAATAATATTAGTAAACCGATGTTTACCTCCGGTCACATTTCTTAGCCCAATCATACTGAAGAATTAGCTTAACAGCGAATTCATCTTCAAAAGCTTATTTTTAATCCCATTTTCAATCTTAACTCCGGAGCGCTTGAGACCCTCCATGGCACCTGTAAAACAAATGTGTAATAATATGAATTGATTTAACACATGAACATAAAGTATTACCCAGAGTTTTCCGCATGCTTAAAGAAATATCTGTCTTCTTCTAGTTCGAAGTGTATTTTGTCTTGATTATTTGGAGCTGATATAAGCGAGTTTTTTTTGGCAATGTGACGGATTACCACGACGACTGTAAGGACGAATCTTTTTGCAATCTTAATAAATGAAACTCGATTAATTATTGAAGCAAAATCAAAATTATTCACATCATTACCAGAGGATGTCGGTTTCTCAGCTAAACAATCAGACACAGCAACTTCCACTGTTTTTGGTGGAAAGTTGTTTGTTTTCAAAAGTTTAGACAAATTCGCAGTTCGTCTTCTGGACGAACTGAGAATTTGTCTAAACTTTTGAAAACTTGCATCTATGATTTTTTCCTCGCTTAATTTCCACTAGGCAAACGTTACAGATGTAAACCACTTTGACTGAATCAAAAACATTCTGTCTTGGACGACAAGGCTTCACTTTCTTGGGAACTACGCCGGGTAAATTTGTCCCAATAATAATTTTCACAGCCCTGCAAACTTCACAACTGCATGCATCTGTCAACCTAGTTCGCTGCGTATAATCGTACTTGTGTTTGTGCAAGTGCAACAAAACTGATTAATTTTCACTTTTTGGATTGCATTTTACTCGACATATTGTACAAACAGATGATGGATAATACAATTTTCGACTGTCGATATCGTTCAAATAATGTTCACGGATCAGATTCTTCATTGCGCTGAAAATTGGTTCAACGTTCTTATTGTTCATGAGGCAAAGAATGCACACTTTTTTTCTATTATATTAGTGATTATCCATTTACGATTTCTTTGCTAGAGTTAACCCGTTACCACTAAATCCACACTGTTAACAATCGTGAACAACTCAATGCGTGGTTGGGTAGCTCAGTGGCTACCTGTTCTGCTTACTGAGCAGATAATCGGGAGTTCAATACCAAGCCAAGTCATGTATTTCTTGGCAAACATCGAAAATTTCTGCTTCCTTACTTCCTCCGGAACATCAAACTTGTGCTGAGCGGTAAAGAGGGGCTACTGGAAGCTACCGGAAGTTCGCCTTGACGTAAATCTCATCATCCATGATGAGACAATGAGGTTTCGTCAGCATCCGGGCCCGTGACTTGGACAGAACCAACTTTTTGGCCACATCCCTGACCGAAGCATTGGGATTCCGCCTAAACGCTTACACGACACGCTTATGATCCTGATCACTAATAGAAAACTAAAGCTCTAGCTTGAAAAAAAAAAAAACACTCAAAACTGCTTCTACCAAAATATTCAGGAGAAAATCCCAATGGATAATTTTTTACAGCGTTTTTTTTCGTGATGCAACTCAATGTGGGACACCCTATAAAAAGGTTAAGTGATGCTCCATTTCTCTTCAAAAGTTTGCGGCTGAAGCATTAACAATATCCATTACTCCCTATGGCTCATTGTGGAAGCGCCATTACTTGCTCTCTGAAAATATATAAACGGCAGCAACAACAGTGCGTTACTTTGATATACAACTTCATGTCTTTTTACTTATTTCAAGGTTCTGATATCTGAATTAATAGATTCTATGTCTGTTAAAAACGAACTGTGCAAGATATGTATGATAAATGAATCTATATTCATTACAGATCTATAGCTTCCCTAGTAGCACAATTGTTGCCATTTGGTTGAGATAACATAAATATGACTTGCTCAGTCATAATTCAGTTACTACAACTAATAATGACCGTTGTGTGCTACTTGGGTTATTTGTTTTGTTGCAGAGATTTAGCAGTGAATATTATGATAGTGCGATTTAATTATGCGGCACAAACAATATGTTGGAGTAACAATTTTCAATCCATTTTATACCGATCTAAAAAAACAGTTTGTAATAGAAAAATATGCTAATTGACCGTCCAATGACTGCTCTTCCTATAGTGAGTGCCACCAATTAGGGCAATTTTAATTTCTTCTGCAGATTCTCAAAATGTCAAGAAGTAAATCGGTTTTTGTAAGCTCAACCGAATAATGAAACATTTGACTTAAGATTCCGTACTAAAGCCAACAACAAACGTCAGTGTTTGTTCTACTAGTTTCTGTAAGATGATAGTGAGGCTGATTTAATAAGCTTTCGATGATTTATAACTACCTGTGCCTTTACTATACCATACTACCGAATATACGCATTTGAACGTGTCCCATTTATTAATGATCTTACCTTTATTACAATAGTTGCCAAACGAAGAACTCATTGCGATAGCAAAGTCGCTGAAGGTGCACAAAGCCCCGGACCGGATGGTATTCCGAACCTGGCCATCAAGACGGCTATTTTGCTGTTTGAACGAGGGCGTCTTTACGGACGCCTTGAAAATTCAGACCCTAGTGTTGCTACCAAAGACATGGAAGCGTGTAAGTCACTTGAGAGGGTAATCCTCAACAGACTGGCAAAATATACGGATGGATAGCCGGTCTGTCTAACAACCAGTTTGGCTCCCGTAATGGGAAGTCGACGGTGAATGCCATTCAGTCCGTCACCAAGACGGCTGAAGTAGCAATTAAGCGCAAGAGGCGAGGAGTACGCTACTGCGCAGTGGTCACCCTTATCGTGCGAAATGCGCTTAATAGCGCCAGTTGGGTGGCTATAGCCGACTCGCTCCAACGCCTTCAGGTTCCTGGGAATGTGTACAAGGTGTGTACGCGTACTGGTGTATAAGACAGAGGTAGACCAGAAATGTGTTCAGATCATGGCAGGTGTGCCACAAGATTCGATCCTGGGTTCGGTACTATGGAACACGATGTATTATGAGGTACTACGGCTTGAGTTCCCGAACGAGGTGTAGCTAGTCGGGTTCGCGGTCGACATCACTCTGGTGATATGTGGTGAATCCATTGAAGAGGTCGAGCTAACGGCCTCGCGCTCCATTGGCATTGTGGAGAGATGGACGAGTTCCAGGCAACTGGAGCTAGCCCACCATAAGATTGAGGTCACGGTGGTGAATAATCGAAAATCGGAGCATCACGTGGCGTTTCGCGCTGGTAACTGCACAATTGAATCGAATTAGAAGAATCTGTGGTTAAATGGAAAAGGGAATGGAACAACTCCAACAAAGGTCGGTGGACTCACCGACTAAACCCGGAACTATTCGGGTGGGTTGGACGGCGACACGGTGAAGTGAACTTCCACTTAACGCAGATTCTTCTAAATTTTGTCCGACGAATTTAATTTTTACGGCCAAAACTATTGCGCATTTCATCGGCCGGAATATACGAAGAATCAACAGTTAAAGCTTAGCCGAAATTTTTTAGGAGGAACACTTGTGGTTTGAGCTGTTTTTTCGAGACACGGTAAGACTTACATATTCACCATTTTGAGCTGAAAGAATTCGGAAATCAGCAAACAGTTACTAGACGCTGGCTGGTATGATTCGCTTAACTGAAGACATCATGCCAGAAAAATTCGTGTTTCAGCAGGATAATGCGGCAATTTATGTCAGCAACTGACTTTTGCCGTGGTTTTCGGATTCTAAACTGGCCAGCCCGTAGTCCTCATGAAAATCTCATTGAAGACGGCTGAAGCATCCTGGCACGGCTTGTTTCAAAAGGTGGAAGACATTTCGAGACAGTTCGTGAACTAGAAGCTGCGGTCAGAGAAGCCTGGATCTCAATTCCGTCTGAAATGCTACTCGACTGCGTAGACTTCATGCCATACAGATTTTTTTTAAAGTATTCAGAACAACGAAAAGCAAACCAAATATTATCTATTGTTGATTTGTGACAAAGTGATTGATCTACATAATAAAGTTGCAGTGAGTTTAAACGAATTTTCCATCTTGAAACAATATGACAGTTCTCAATTTAGTAAAGTTCTTAACTCTTAAATTGGTATTTGCAAGAACAGTCATTAAGAATGTTCAACTTGAAACTACTTTAAAAGATTTGTGAATTATACATAATAAAAATGGTTCCAATATATCTGTATATATGTATGTGTGACTTGCCGAAAATAATCCTATTCAAAATTTATTTCGTTTTTATTATTTGAATTGTATTAAAGCATTGTCGTGTCGAGTATTCATTTCACCGAGTATTTATCAATGTTTTCCTTAACTCGAGGTAAATGACGTAATAATCTTAACTCAAGACGAATTTTGACTATGAAACTGGATGTATATGTGGAACATGGTGAGATCTTTCCATATTTTAATTTTTCGAACAAGTGTTCAAGTGTCGAATTAGTGTATACAGTTAATCGTGTCAAATAGTGCAAAAAGTTAATTTAACTAACTCATGCATTATCAAACGACGATAACGAACAAAACCAGTTTACAAGATATGAATTCATGAAGCACTTAACTACAATTAAAGGACTTCATGACTCTAAAACGAGCAAACAACTACCAACTAATCAAAGAATTCTAAAATGACCACGCAGCACAAGTTAGACAAAAACACGTAACAAATTAAATCTTTTTCAAACATTCTCACATTTCCCTTGGATTCAGTTGACAACAGTGTCTTCTTAGGCACCATTACCTGTGTAAGTTAGGTGAACTTCCTGAATGATTTTGAAATCTAGTCTTTCCAAGGCCGAGCACACGAGTTCCGACTTTATGCTTATCACTTTTTTTTGAATGGTGACTGTATTACATCCCTAGTAGCACACTTGTTGCTATTCGGTTGAGATAACATACATACGACTTGCTAAGTCATAATCAAGATACTACAACTAATTACGTAGTTTGCTACTTGGAATGGGCTCAATAGTACAGAAAACACTCAAGTGAAGCAAATGCATGTCTCTTGTTTTATCTCAGCTCAAAACTGCCAAATAGAAAATCACCCATTTTTTCCGCAAATTGTTATTTAGACACTCAACTGATTTTCGTTTTCTTCTCACTTACAAAGATCGATCCATCGCGGAATCGGGAGAAGCTTTTTAAACTTTAGTGACGCTTTGCTCAGAATCAACTTATTCTGCACACAACTTTAGTGTGCTTACAGTCGGCTTCTCAAGATTTAGAGAAGTGTTTTCATTTGCGATTTTTAAAAGTTATTTTTTAAGTGAAAATATTTTCCCAAGGCAAGCTTTTAAATTTGTTCAGTGTAAGTGTGTCTGCGTTTTGTGCGTGAGTGGTGCAACAGCGAAAACGCATCAACATGACGGAACGTTTCAAGGTGACCAAGTCGGCTCCGCCACTGGACGAGGAAGCTGCTGCAGTCACCGGAAAGTTGCTGTCCTCCTCCGACAAGCAAGGTAAGTGTGAGGACGGGAACGGAAGGGATTGATTTTACCGGTCAAATGGAACAGTTTTTTGTGACACGTTCGGAGCAAACGTTCCGAAAGTGGACTCACTAGTGGGCGATGCACTACAAACCAGAAAAGAAGCGTGTTTTGGGGCCCATTTGTTGCGCGAAAGTGCTTTAACGGTCTATGGGGGGTTCTACACGAATAAAGGATCGTAATTATGGTGTTCTTTCAGGGTGTGGGATATTTATGGCGACCGGAGTGGGCGCACTTTTCCTAGGTTACGATTCATTTTTTTTATATTGAAGGTAAAGAAAATGTGGACTTTAAGTGAAAGGAGCCGTGTGAAGTTAGTTTAAATGCTTTTAAATGTAAAAGAAAGGCTTATGCGGGCGAGCTATAAATGGGGTGTAGCAGTTGATTGAAAAAATAATATGGCGTTAAATAGGTTAGTAGAACCCATTACATTGGTTTCCTTCACTAAGAATTTCATTTTACTCAGAAGAGATGCACGACATATTCCAATATTTTAGCATCATCAGCTCCGTAGCGTTATCGCAGTGCCTTAATTGATCTTGATGATCCACACAAGAGGCGCAATCGAAACTGAATGGAATTGTGGCCGGGACAGAACCACTGGAATTTAGGTACCATTACTATGGCACAACCCAAAAGAAGGGGCCGCCATTCGATGACATGCAACAGATGCCGCGTGCTCAGATAGAATCAAGCTATCACTGTGCTTTGCTGGTCATTCGGCACGACTCAATTCAACTAATATGATTTTATTATTATGATGAATTGAGTAGATTGTTGGTTTTTTAATTCGTCCCGTTCGGTGATGGCTATCGGTTTCCTCTAATTAATATTATTTACGGCAGTTGTCTGCGGTTGAAGTATCTACAAAGCAACCGCCGCATATATGACGTAGAAACTTTAAGCCAATGTAATGTAAATGGAGAATTAGTTAGAATTGGCATGTATTGTATGATATGATACATGAGATACAGAATGTAGAACAATCAATAGTTTTTAAATAGTACGGATCTCACCAAAATACTCAAAGGTTCTTATGAATAATGACATCCTTCTTCTTTTTTTCGTTTATTGTTTTCAAACTACAACTGAGGATCAATAACCACCACCCTATCGTGAACATTTTGCAGGAACGAAGGTGGGATCTTCGACCCCATCTATTGGGTTTAATCTGTAAATCGAGGGACGAGTCTAGTTTTGTGACTGTGAAGTTGCTTAAGAAGGAGATTCTCTTCCCGTCAAAACGTTTTTGGCGCTTTGTACAAGGTTTGATGAACACAAACAACAAAGAATCCTGATCCAAATCGTTTTCAGATTACTCCACGCTACAATAGATGATAAAGGTGTTCCGATCAAAATTTGTCAAACAGTAATGTGTGTGAGTCGATCAAACTTTTCATTAATAAGTCAAATTATTTTTCTTTTTCAAGTTCAGTTAATACAGAATACAGGAGAAATATTCAGCTAAGCTTCCTTTTTACCGAATGTGAATTGCCGGGTCTTTCGTATAACACTTGCCATGAGATTTTGTACAGTCTCCTTGTCCACTTTATTCGCCGCAGAACACCAGTTTGCCCTGAACTGTTTCTCAGTCACAACAGCTTTTTGGCTCTTAAGGTTCCACTTGACGATGGCCCAATATTGTTCGATTGTGCGGTCCTCTGGCGTGTTGGGAAGGTTCTTGTCCATGGGCATCACTTGAACGTTGTTGGCAGCGTACCACTCCATGGCCTTTTTTCCTTTATGGCAAGATGCCAAATCCGGCCAAAACAGAACGGAACAATTGTGTCGCTTCAGGAAAGGCAGTAGACGTTTTTGTAGGCACTCGCTCAGATAAGTTCTCTGGTTGACGGTTCCGATCGCAATGTAAACGTTGCTCTTCAAGTCACAGGTACAGATGGCCTGCTTCACCAGATATTTCGTCGTGAACTTTGACAGTTTAATGTGGCTTGAAAATATCTGCCACCTTTTCCCGTCCGGTTGCCGTATAAAATTCCTGTCAGGAAGCTGTTTAAAGACCTGCCTTGACGTAAGTTTCATCGTCCTGTACCACACGCAATCAAACTTCGTCAGCATCGTCGTGTACGAACTTTCGCGGATCGTGCTTTGGCCGACGTGTTTTGTTTATCGTCGCGATTTGGAGTCACCACTTTCTTGTAAGTCTACAGTCCAGTTCGTTTTTTAGCTCTCTCTACGGTTGTCGCCAGTCCCAGCTTCTTTGCGACATCTCGGACGGAGAGGTTGGGGTTTCGCTATAAACTGCGGGCAACTCTTTTTGTCGTCGTTGTAGCCTCCGGCTTTCGATTTCCTTGCGTGCCGCCTTCCGGCAGTTAACCAGAACATTCGCCATGGCGGACAAAAATGTGCGTGTAGGCATGTTTTTGAGTTCTTTCTTCGTTTTACGTTATGAATTGATATCATCCTCAGTTTTCGTGACAAAATTGTTGGAGTAGATCTTACGCTTCCGGTTGGCCCAGAAATTCTCGCTGAGACGCAGCTGAGGGACGCTGGGTGGGTTCGCCGAACTGGGTATCACATCGATATTCAGCCGCTCCATCTCCTCCAACGATCGCTTCGAGTAGTGGGCCGACGCCAGATCCGGCCAGAACACCGCGTCTTCGCCCTTATGGTATTTCTTGATGAACGACGCAACTTCCGGCAGGCATTTCGTACTATGAATTTCCCCGTTCACGGCCAGTCCGGAGCGAAAGAAGAGCGGCTTTGACATCCCCTTCTCGCTGATTGTCAGCCACAGCAGCACCTTCTTGGGGAACTTGGTGTGTGAAATGAACTTCACCTCGGAGCTCACTTCCTTCGTGGGGGAAGTAAAATACGAAGTGCCCTGCCAGTCGTTGCCATCCAGGGTGAGATAGGTCTCGTCGTCCATCACCACCGCCACGTCGCGATTTGCCGGGAAAATCGAGTTGACCATCTTATTCAGCCGCTGCCGCTGCGTCATTGCCTGCAGCTCCGAAACCAGTGGACGCGACTTCCGCTTCCTGACATGTATGTTTCAGGTAATTTTTCACTGTTTGGCTGGTTGAACCGACCTCCCGCTTGGCCAGGAACGCAGCGATGTAGCCACTTTTCTCTCGGTTCCCTCTTCAGCATCCTTTGGAGCTTCTTGTCGCTCAGGGTCGTCGGCCGTCCGGAACCGGGCTTTCTTTCGATGCTCTGATTGTTGTCTAATAGTGCCAAGATGTTGTAGATGCCGGAACGGGCGTATCCGGCGTCCACAAAGTGCCGCACGATGTCCGTTTTCGACCAGCGGGATGCCGTTCTTTGAACGCGCACACTTCTGAACGGAGTTGCTTCACTGTTTTTGCCATCACGGTTAGAGTTCGGCTGATAGAGCTGTCAAATTTTGTCTGCTGACTCATGGGTTACTATGATTGATGCTGCATGGGTAGTTTTGTCAGTGCGGGTGAAGGTAAACCCATGAAAAATCGGGAAATTTTGTCCATTTTTTTTAAATTAAACGCTAAACCAAATTTTTGCATTCCATACCAATTCTTCTGCTTACATATATGTTTTTATATCAGGCAAACAACTTTCTTTATACGTGTATTTTGGTTGTCGGAAATGTAACCAATTCCATGTTGAACAACAGGCTTGAAAGTTCGGCACCGTGTCGTAGTCCCCAACAAGTTGACAATAAGCTAGAATGTTCTCATGAAGTCTTCACGTAGTTTTGCACACCTTCCTTCAGAACTTTTATAAGTCTTGTGAAATTTCGGGAAAGCCATTCTCCTCGATACTGATTGATACTGGCATTTTTACCGTACAATGTAGATCTGATCCGATCGGTTTATCAGATTAAGACTAGCAGCCGATGCAGACCGATTGTTATTTTTCAGCTATTCGATAGTATCCTTAACTTCACCCAGGCCTGCCTTGCTGACGTAATCATTATCAATTTTTAGGTGTTCGTCGTATTGTAGCTTTCAGCCATCTATGACTTCATGTCCATCCATTAGAATGCCTTCATCCTTATCCCTATTCACTTCAGCTCGTGGCACAAAGCTTTGCGAGATGTATTGAGCTTTCGATAGAACTTCCGCATTTCGTGAATGCGGTGCGGCAGCTCTATTTTCGTACACTCCGCTTCTTTCAGGTGGATGTTTTACCTCGGGAATATGTGGGTCTCGCTAGCTGCTTCTGTCGGCTCTACTACCTGCGTTCCTCGCCTTCCAAACCTCCCTACACTCATCTTCCAATCAATCGTTCTGTGTGCTCTGTTCCACATACCCGATGATGGTCTCAGCCAGGGCTGGCAAATGTCGTTTTCGATGAAAAATGACCTACGAGTTTTACCGAAATTCGTCTGAAAATCTCACCGGGCGAGAAAACGATGATGGAGATTTTCTTAAAGTTCTCATAGATTTTTTCGTCATGACAGCACGTGACAGTGTATAATTGTGAGATTTATCGCAAAACTTAAAAAACAATATCCGTTTTGTCGATAACATATTATTGTTTGGCTAATTTTATGTAAACTAGTAAGATATTTATGAAACAAAATCGTATGGGAAAAAATCTCAAGACCGAATGATGGTGTGAGAATGACAAGAAAGCTCATGATAGTTCGTTTCTTCTCGTGACAGTGAGAAGGCCTGTTTTGTCATCGTCACATGATTGCCGTGAGATTTGCCAGCTCTGGTCTCAGCGGCGTCGTTGATGGCTGCTTTGATATTATTCCAGTAGTACTCAAGAGTGGCTTCGTCGAGCACACCCTCATTTGGAACGCTGCCACGGTAGTTTTACCATCACCAGGTAATGGTCCGAGTCGATCAATCAATACATGGTCGATTTGCGATTCTGTCTGCTGCGGTAATCTCCCGGTGTACTTATACCAGAGACTGTGCTGGATGTAGGTGATACGAATGGACATATTCTTGTTAGCCTCAGGCCGATGTTGTAACTTAATTTGACTCCTTCTCCTTGCTGACCTGAGCATTCAAGTCGCCTCTGATAATTCTGACGGCATGACTTGGGAAGCGGTCTTATTCGCGTTCTAGATGCGCGTTAAATGCATCCTTACCACTATCCATGCCTGCAGAGTGTAGGCTATGTACTTGATAATGCTGGAGATGAAAATCCCAGCTACAGGGTGCGGCAGAAAATAATGCGAAAATTTGTTCTATTTCTTTCAAATCCTTTTTTCAAAATATCAACATTTTCGAGTGCAGTTATCTTTATTAAGTCCTTTTAAATAAATTTAATCCATTTTTATTAAAAACATCCTCGGCCAAAACTTCATGTTATCGTTCAAGCATTGTTGGGTTCGATTGAACGTATGAAACGGCGCTCCATCTTGCTGTAGAACAACGTTTTAGTCCTCGGAGAAGTTGACCTTTACCCAGGGTGCACTTGGTCCTTTAAAATGTGGCGGTACCATGAATTTGAATTTAGAATTTAGTAGATTTAATAAAATTGTACATATTAAAGAGATGTTGAAATACCTATTGAATTACCCCTTGTAAATAGTTCATTTATCTTGAGTATCATTAGTTTTAGAGTTCATTTATTCATTTGCTCCACTTCGCATACAACAAGAAAAATGAGTTCCTTGTTGAATTCTGGCGCCGAGTGTAAATCGTCAGCCAAACGGACTTTACCATGTGCGAGTCTCGGCTATCGACCTAGGTTCAAGTATCGTTGACCCCCTTGCTTTTGTAAATCTTCCGGGTGGGATCAGGTTTATAGACCGTTTCCACAAAGGAAATGGAATGCTTTCTCTAACAAATAGGGAAGTGGTGTGCGTAAAGGCGATTAGCGACTTCGTGGATTTGCGTGATTTCCGGTTATGGAGATACACAGATTTCGCGGTTTATCTGAGGAGCTTAGAACTTGACTCGTTCACTTCGTTCTGGTTTGTGGAAGAGGCGAGATCGTGATTAATAAACCGACCAAGTCGTGAGTTATTAGCTATGAGACACTGAAGAAGTCTGCACACTGAAGACCGAAACACGCGTATCTCGTCAAGATAAGCAAATGCAGTTGGAATTAAATGGAAAATACTAATTTTTCTTCTAATTTCTAGTTACAGGTATTTCACTAAACAGCTCAAACCCACTAGGATTCATAACGTCAATAGTTATTAGAGAGGGGCCCGGCCAGCCATTACAGCCGCAGCTAAGTCGCGATGCACGCACAAGCGACACCTCTGAGACCGGCTTCACTGACGTCCATCTTCTTGATACAACTCCGGATCCTCGTGGACAACTGCTTCGTATCTTCGGCCCGCCGATTATTTTTGTACACTAGGGCACTAAGGGAGCCGAGAAAATCCTCAATGGGACGGCACTGGGGCAAATTGGTGCTTTCTTTCGGCACGTACGGTATCTTTTTCTGCTCAGAATACTCCACCGTCTTCTTGGCGTAATGGGAAGACGCCTTGTCCGGCCATCAGATGTACTCCCCATCCGCATGATACTCCTTTAAGAACGGCAGAAGAATTTTCGCAAGACTGTCACTCCTGGTACACTTGCTGATTGACGAGCCCAGGACCGCTCGGCTTGAAGCATCGGCTTTGAAATCCCTCTGTCCTATATGGCGATGTACAGCATAATTTTGTTTTCAAATTTGCGCTTAGACTTATGTTTTGCTTCGAAG